>CM056378.1:60526180-60745988 GCA_029718625.1 Synaphobranchus kaupii
GACTCCTGACGGTCTACACAGTTTATCTGGGTGGTCACGGTGAAAGTCACTTATCAAAGACTTGTCAATAACAAGACTGGGAGCGATCCAGGAACGCTCCTCAGGGCCATACCCCTCCCAGTCCACCAGATACTGGAACCCCCGTCCTCGCTTGCGAATGTCCAGTAGCTTCTTAACAGTGAAGGCCGGGTGATTATCTATGATACGGGGAGGAGGGGGTGGGGGATCAGGAGGGCAAAGGGGGTCAGTGGAATAGGGTTTAATGCATGAAACATGAAAAGTGGGGTGAATCTTAAGGGAAGGGGGCAAAGACAGCTTGACAGAGGTGGGATTGATTATGCTCAGAATCTTAAAGGGACCAATGAAACGGGGTTGCAGTTTGTGGGAAGTGGATTGTAGGGGAATGTCTTTAGAGGAGAGCCAAACTGAATCGCCAGGCTTGTACTCAGGGGCTGGAGTGCGGTGGCGATCAGCGACTCTACGATTCCGTTCGGCCGTGCTCAATAGCGCGGCCCGGGCATCCCTCCAGATCTTGAGGCAGCGGTGCATGTGGGTGGCAAGGGAGGGAACAGCAATCTCGGCCTCTTGATCGGGGAACAGTGGGGGTAGGTAACCGAGGGAAACTTCGAATGGGGACTTTCCAGTAGCGGCGCAGGGCAGAGCGTTGTGCGCATACTCAACCCAGGTGAGCATCTTGCTCCATGAAGTGGGATTCTTGGCCGACACACAGCGTAAAGCAGCTCCGAGGTCTTGGTTGGCCCTTTCGGTTTGACCGTTAGACTGGGGGTGGTAACCTGACGTGAGGCTGTAGGTGGCTCCGAGAGCCGAACAGAATGCCTTCCAGACCTGGGAGATGAACTGGGGACCACGGTCAGAGACAATGTCCGCGGGAATGCCATGGATCCGAAACACTTCCTTGACTAGAACATCAGCAGTTCCTTGGGCAGTGGGTAATCCTGGCAGAGGGATGAAATGCGCCGCCTTACTGAACCTGTCAACCACCGTCAGGATGGTGGTGTTGCCCTCAGAAGGGGGAAGTCCGGTCACGAAATCCACCCCGATGTGGCTTGTCGGGTAAGTGAGGACTAGGTAAAATGTGTATTTTCTGAATCCAGCGGTTCCAACAGTCAATGCCCTTGTTAAAACGTTCAGCACTCTGAATACTGAACACAAGCGATATTGCGTGCTAGAACCCCTCACTTAACCTACATTCAAAATAAGCTTTACGTGATTTAATTTAATAATTATTATTAAAAATTACAATCATCAATTAAATCGCCAAATTCGTTAATAGGTAAGTCGAACAGTAACCTGGTGGATCAACTAACAAGCCAAAACAAAGTCTAAATCAGGTCTTGAGATTAAGTAATTTTATTAAATGAAAACATTCAATTAGAATAATGACTGGGAATCATACATTCACGAAGGATTGTAGGCTGACTACTTATAATTCACAAAAGTGAAGACATTAAACCAGACATTAATTAGGAAATATACCAGAAAAGAGAGAGATAAGCCAAAAATTGTCAAATTATTTACCCTCCAGCGGAACAGGAACAAAAGGAAACGCACGAGGAACCAAAAAGAATGACTTCTTCACACAAACTCCACAATTGACTAACTTCTTTTTCTGCGGTACACTCATAAAATACCTCCACAGGAAGGCCATCCCTGTCCTGATTGGGTTAAGGTGTGGGGGAGGGGGGGGGAGAGGGGTCATTTATGACAGACTGGCTTATCTTTGATGGGGGGTTGAGAATGAGAGAGAGAGACAGAGATAGAGAGAAGGGGGGAAATATTAGATATCCTACATCCCTCTCTTGTAAGAATAGGTGCATGCACCTGCTAAAAACCTATTCTTACATCACCAAATAGGAATCACATTACACATTTGGACATTGAAGATGCAGTTACCTGCTAACAACAAAAACAACTGTCCAAATGGTTCACCAACCATTTTTAAAACATTTAGTCCATGCCCAGTTTAATAGTCCCTTTGTGATCTAGAGTCATATCTCTATTAGACACTCTTTTGTGTCGCTGCTGTTATGACACCCTGGTTCAGTCTCTTCCTTCTCCAGTGTCCGGGTATCTAGACTGGCAAGGGACCAGAAGTTCCCTGGACTTGGGTAACATGCAGTGCTTTTTCCATTAGTGTTGCAATTGCGTGAGTGAAATGCAACCTACTCCACAGTGTCTCTACCAGTTGTGCACGGCGTGCGGGGGCTCTGTCTCCTGTGACAGGAAGCTGGACGATCCACAGGTGGCAAAGTGCAGTCAGGGCCTCTCTTCTGACGGGCGGGGAAGCTCCTCTTTCCCTGTCGGAATCCATTTTGGCTCCTTTAGCCTGGATCCAATTGGGTGGACTGCTGACGGCAGTTGCTTAGGCTAGCTTCCCGCGGCAGGGTGTGGGACCGGTTGCACTTGTTTGCACTTGTGTCTGTGGGTGTCCTTTAGGGAATGGCAGGAGAAGACTGTGGGAGTTGAGGGCTTAGGCATTAACACTCATAGCGAAGACCGGAACAATTAATGATAGCACTGCATGTTATGACCACTGTCAGTCCATGCCGGGGAACCTTACGGACAGGGTTTACCTTCCACGGGATTGCCAGTCTAAATAATCACATGAATAGGCTGACTTGTCCAGAAGTGTCTATGAACAGTATTTGGCGGGGCACCTACACTCTATAAAAGGGACTTAAACACAACATGGGCATGGTATTAGGTTAAAAGGTGGTGGTAGGGATGGATGGGGGGGGGGGGGGGGGGGCAGAGAGAGGCCGAGACAGAGAGAGGAAGAGAGAGAGAGAGAAAGAGCAAAAGACATTAGGCAACATCCCGTCATTCCCTCTCTTGGAACGATAGGTGCATGCAGCTGCTAAGAGCCTATCGTTCCATCATCATAACAACCACACATTTGGACATTATATCATTGTACAATGATAGCTGCATGAAAACAAGTGTCCTAATGGTTCACTAACCATCTTTAAAACAATTAGTCCATGTCCAGTTTACTAGTCCCATTGTGATGATCCGGTGTGGTGCAGACATTTTTTTTTTTTCTCACTGCTGTCATGGCACCTTGGTTCAGTCAATTCCTTCTCCAGTGTCAGGGTATCTGGACTGGCAAGGGAAGAGGCTCCCTGGACTTCCTTGGATAACATGCAGTGCTTATTCCCCTTAATGTTGTAACTGTGTGAGTGAAAGGCGGCCTAATTTGACAGTGTCTCTACCAATTCTGCACAGCGTGCGGGGGGCTCTGTCTCCTGTGACAGGCAACTGGACGATCCACAGGCGGAAAAGTGCGGTCAAGACCTCTCTACTGACGGGCGGGGAAGCACCTCTTTCCCTGTCGGAATCCGTTTTGGCTCCTTGAGCTCGGGTCCAGTTGGGTGGACTGCTGACGGCAGTCGCTTAGGCTAGCTTCCCGTGGCAGGGTATGGGTCCGGTTGCACTTGTGCCTCTGGGGGTCCTTCGGGGAGTGGCAGGAGAAGACTGTGGGACTTGAGGTTTTAGGCCTTATCACTCACAGCAACATGTGAAGAGGGGAACACTGCATGTTATAAGCACTTAGTCCATTCAGGGGAACCTTACGGACAGGATTTACTATCCACAAGATTGCCAGTCCAAATAATCACCTGAATAGGGCAGACTTGTCCACAAGTGCCCAGGAACAGCATTGGAGGGGGCACCTACACTTTAAAAAAGGGACTTAAAAACATGGGCATTGTCTTATGTTAAAAGGTGGTGGTAGGGATGTGGGGGGGGTGGTGAGGGGGGGGGGGGGGGGGGGGGGGGCAGGGGCAGGCAGAGTGCCAGTTTTACCTCCTAGAACCCCAGTGTGGTTACTGGCAGTCCTTTGGCTGCGGAGGGCCACAGCGTTCAGCAAACCGGGATGACAGGAGGCATCCTGTCATCTTGCTTCTTCCGCACGTGGATGCCCCTTAACCACGCCCGTCTCATCTCTGTCCAGGGGTCTATGCCAGTTTTGGCTTTGGTTCCCTCTCTGGGCAGCTGGGCTGATCGTTGCTCGTAGGCATGCAGTCCATCACTGCTCTCCGAACACTTCTGATGTCGGAAAAGGGCTCTTGCACTCTCCCTGGATGACGTGTGTGTGCGAAGTTTGCAGGTGTGGCTCGGGGGTGGAGAGACGAGGGTGGGGGAAACTGTTGTGCTAAATTGGCTGCTTTCATCTTGCTTTGGATTGCAAGACAACACTCTGGCGGAGACTTTGAGGGCCAGAGGAGTCGTAAAACGGCCGGGGGTTGGCTTCCTGCTCCGTTTCTCCCGGGGTCTCTTTACAGCTCTGATAGGGGAGCGAGACTTTCGCAGAAGTCCCCCTATCTCCTCCATCACAGGAACTGTGGAAGTGGGGAGAGTCCACAGAGCACACCCCTTCTGTCTGTGAAGCAGACAGAGGTTCCCCGGATTCAGCAGGAGGGGAAGCAGCAGGAGGGGAAGAAAAGTCCACAAGGTGTGGGGTAGGGTCCTCGGCCTGGGTGGACTGGTCTGTGGGGGCTGACTCCACCTGTTGGGGTGCGTAGACCTCTCCACCTGGCAGGGCTGATGGGCCTGTAGAAGCCGGTTCCGCGTCCTGCGGTTCAATGGTCTCCTCACCAGGCTGGGCTGCTGCGTCTGCAGTAGCAGGTTCTGCCCCCAGGGGTTCGACGGTCTCCTCACCAGGCTGGGCTGCTGTGTCTGCAGTAGCAGGTTCTGCCTCCAGGGGTTTGATAGTCTCCTCACCAGGCTGGGCTGCTGTGTCTGCAGTAGCAGCTTCTGCCTCCAGGGGTTTGACGGTCTCCTCACCTGGCTCAGCTGAGAGGACTGCAGCAGCGGATTCCACGTCCTGTGGGGTCACATCCTCTGTGGTGGCTGGTGTGATACAAGACACAGAGCTGTTTCCCCCAAATTCCTTCAGGGAAGGGGGGGCTCACCAGGGGGGCGGCTACATTGTCTGTGGAGGTCACAAAATCCACAGAATTGTCCAAGCCTGTAGGGGGTGGGGATGAGTCAATGGAGAGTGCTGTATTGTCCTCGGTGGGGGGTGGTGCCTGGGTTATGGCTGGAATGGCGCCATGCACTGCTCCTTCCAGCACAGCTTGGACTGCCACAGAAGAAACTGGTTTGGCAGTAACTCCTGACTTAGAGTGGTGCTTTTCCCAAGCCAGTTTCCACATTTGGTTTACCTCCTCCCATGCCTGTTTTGACCGCCAGAGGTAGAGAAAATGTTGTCTTTTCTCTAGGTACGACCTTATCCCTTGACAATCCTGCGCTTGGTTTCATCACTATCTGGACAAATCAGATAGTCCCAAATACTCAGTCCACAGGTTTGTAAAGCGCCTCCTCCTTAAGCTGATCCATTGCCTTGAGCTGTTCTGCAAATTTTGGGCACTGGGCTATCAAATATTGCCGTTCTGATATCATGAGGATACCACTGCTGATCCAACCTTGACTGGCCAGGGAATGCTGGTAGGCCAGCAGTGGAAGGGTAAATGAGGCATCTCTCTCTTTGTCTGGTATGCCATAATAATATATATATATATAATTTTTTTTCAAAATAAAATCAATCAATCTAAGACCAGTCGATTAGAAAAAGATTTGAACTTGTCTCAGAGTTTACCGCAGTTTACTCAATAGTAAAATTTAGTATGCTATCGGACAACCTATCTCGGTGGGACCTCCAATTATGTCGGGTAAGTGAGAACTAGGTAAAATGTGTATTATCTGAATCCAGCGGTTCCAACAGTCAATACCCTTGTTAAAACGTTCGGCACTCTGAATACTGAACACAAGCGATATTGCGTGCTAGAACCCCTCACTTAACCTACATTCAAAATAAGTTTTACGTGATTTAATTTAATAATTATTATTAAAAATTACAATCATCAATTAAATCGCCAAATTCATTAATAAGTACGTCGAACAGTAACCTGGTGGATCAACCAACAAGCCAAAACAAAGTCTAAATCAGGTCTTGAGATTAAGTAATTTTATTAAGCGAAAACAGTCAATTGGAATAATGAATTGGAAATCATACATTCACTAAGGAATGTAGGCTGACTACTTATAATTCACAAAAGTGAAGGCATTAAACCAGACATTAATTAGGAAATACCAGTAAAGAGAGAGATAAGCCAAAAATTGCCAAATTATTTACCCTCCAGCTGAACAGGAACAAAAGGAAACGCACGAGGAACCAAAAGAGAATGACTTCTTCACCAACAAACTCCAAACTGACTAACTTCTTTTTCTGCGGTACACTCATAAAATACCTCCACAGGAAGGACCATCCCTGTCCTGATTGGGTTAAGGTATGGGGGGAGGGGGGGAGAGGGGTCATTTATGACAAAGACTGGCTTATCTTTGATGTTGGGGGGTGAGAGTGAGAGGGTGACAGAGATAGAGAGAAGGGGGGAAATATTAGATATCCTACACAACTTTTTAGCATTTTTTTTACATATCATTCATTTATACAGCTGGATATATACTGAAGCGATTCAGGTTAAGTACCTTGCTCAGGGTACAACGGCAGTGTCCTACCTGGGAATCGAACCTGCAACCTTTCGGTTACAAGGCCAGTTTCTTTACCATTATACTTCACTGCCGTCTAGTAGCATAGACTAGAGGCAATGTTCGGAGGCTATTGTAATTTTTTAAAGTGACTAACCATGAACCAGATATGTTTGGGGAATTGGTGGTTTATAAATCCGATCTCTTAAGAGATTACAGCTTATAGTAGGCTATCATCAATTATTAATGTATTATCATAAATTCTTAATTTTCCTAGTAGGTAATTTTATGGTGACATTGTGTTATGTGTGAAAAGGATAAACTGAACAGACCTGAAGTGAAGAAATGAATGAAGACATAATAAAGAAATGTTGGCCGAGGCGAGCGTTGAAGGTTCGGTTTCCATAATGAGTCAGACATTAATTTTTTTTGTCGGCATTTGTGTGAGATTAAAATATGTAGCCAATGGCACAGTATTTATAGATTTCTTTTTTACATTAATGCAACAACGCAATGTTAACCAGATGATATTCTGCGTTAAAACCTTTTTCTTTGCTTGACAAATGGCCATGGGATACCTGTTCCCATAATGTTAGCTATTGCATAGCTAACTGCCCTGGGTGTCCAGTGACTGAATAGTTTAAGTAACAGGCTCCAAGTGAACAGTTAATATAGTAAACATGTATTTGCCTTTGCAATAAAACATTCTTTTATAAGAGAGAAAACCAGAACATGTGTACACTGTTTTAATCCAAAATGAAATCACACTTCAGTATCAGACGGGGGATAGAACCCAGATCTGTCGCATGGTAAGGCTCGACGCTAACCACAAGATCAAATGTGTACAGTCACGTGATATAGGCTATAGGCCATTCATGTCAATAACATTTGTTTCCATACTGGCTAACGTTATCTGAAGTGGTGTCATCTGACTTTCACCATTTCGCTGTAGTACAAGTGAAACTTTGAACAGTTAATATTGGAAACGTCTTTTGCCTATGCAATAAAAATATGTTTGTTACTGTGAAAATAAGTCTAATAAATGAAAAATATAACAGTTTTTGTCGAAAATAAACTTGTGCCCTGTTGGGCTCGAACCCCCAATCCTCTGTGTGAGAGGCAGCAACTCCAACCAGTAGGCCACAGTAGCTTCATGGAAAACACTAAGCCGTATAGTGGTTTTTGTCTGTGATTCTGTGATGTATCCACATTAGATTGAAGTGTTTTTATTGGTCAATAAGCTTGGAGAGCAGGTATGCGATGTTGTTATCCAATGGATAATTATTCTTTGAGGGTACGGAGGCAGGCAGGTAGTGCGGGAAAAATGGGAAGAAGAAGAATGAGAATAAAATAACCCAAGTTTGGGGCTTTATTGTGTGGATGTGTGGTTGAATACTGTGTATCTGAATACTGTGTGGTTACATGAGGTCAGAACATACAGAAGTTCATGTTTTTAATGGCTGAGAGTCTGTGGTCATTGTGGTTACTTCTGTAGGAAACCCTGAAAAGTGACAAACTCTCGGTGCTGTATAGGTATGGGGCATGCTCCGCCAAGCCGTAACTTGGCGGATGGCATACTTGCCATCCCAATATATCTATGCTTCAATACAGATCCTCTGAAAGCAATTCCTATGACTGTATTTTCAAATATGTACATTATACATGTAAAACTGTAAAACTGATACCCTTCAGATGTAATTAACATTCAGAAATCACTTTTTCTTTCTTTTTTGGTAAATGTTTTGTTTGAAAAGGGAGATGTGTTTAATGTGCTGCATTTCAGGCTGAGGATTTGCAATAAATTACTTTGTTTACTTGTATTTTTTTTCCATTCTCTTTTAACATCTTATGTTTAGAAATAGACATCAAAATCTCAATAAACAAGTTGACATAGCCTAACTGTTGGTCCCACCAGCTAAATTACAAGGACCATGTAGGTAAGGTACTGGGGCTGCTTAACTATGTACAATGTGATGAACTAACCTGGCATGGTCATCCAGCTTAACTTGCAAATCCACATTAGTTGGCCAGCTTAACCAGCAAGATGTGGATTAGTTGACCAGCAAGACCATGCTGGTTGACCAGCTTCACCAGCAAGACCATGCTGGTCCACCAGCTAAACCAGCACTAACCAGCATAAACCAGCTTGGACCAGCATGGAATTCAGCAGGGGACACAGCCTTTTAACACATTTAGGGCTATTACAGACAGCTATTGTGGTAGTTACTGTAGCGTAACGACTGTGAAAATGCACACAAAACAGGGCAATTGACACAATGGGGTGGTGAGAATATATTTGACAACAGTTACATAGTGTTTGAAACATTGAAATGTATTAAATTAATAAAAATAAATAGGCTCAACTTTAAATGGATTCACTGATTATATTACACCAATTAGAGTATATGCAACTAACACATTAGTAGGCTACACAGGATAATTACAACTTCAAGAATGTTCTGGACTAATAACGTCAGGCTAGTAAACTCGTGAAGAGAAGTGTAGCCTAAGTAACTAGTTAGGCGACTATACGGACTCTATGCAATTTATAGTTAACATGTTTACACTGTATCACTTCACTAGTTAACTATACTGCTTTAATTGGCAACGCGTTAGGCTTAAAAGGCCACTAAAGGCTGACTAGTTGGCTGTGGTGCCACTAGTCGGCACTGTGGTGCAATTTATAAGATTTCTGGTGTAACATGTAGCCTGGAATAAAAGTGCAACTAGTGGCTCAAAATTCATGACTAGTAAGGTGCCAAACTGATATCAAAACGGTTTTGTTGCATGTTCACGGTCGTTAGATTACAGCTGACGACAGTAACTAGCCTACCACAATAGCTGTCTGTAATAGCCCTAAATGTGTTAAAAGACTGTGTAAATGAGGCCTATCATAGCCTAACATATAAATAATTAATGTGGGAATAGTATTCAAATATGCAATTATTTAAAAGGGTATTTAATGTTATTTAATGCCCCGCTGTTGTAGCTAACTGAATTTGCTAATTTGCCATTTAAGATTGAAAAATGAAAATCTCAGAGACAAGGATTTGAACCGGCCACCTATGTATTACGAGGCAGACGCTGTACACACTAGACAAATGCACATGTCTATTAATACCTTTTAGCCTATTTTGAACGTGCAAGTTTTAATTATGATGCTCACGAGATCAAAATAAATTTTTTTTGCATGTCCCTTTAGGGGCTCCGTACATAATTCATTGAACAGTGACACATTTTTCTGTAGAGCTGTTTTGCGGCGCCACAAACTTATCCACTCTGACCCTGCAACACATGCGCTCAGCACTGCCAGGAGTGTATTTTAGGAATCACTAGTTTGTATTGAAATTATTGGATATAGCTCGATAAAAGTATGGATTACGGGCGAACCGTTCATAGCCTTTAAACGTCCGCACTGCACCACCGTTGTGGCTACTATCAAAGATACTGTGTCTGGCGGAGCCTGCTAGGAAAACGCAGCTTAACCCAACTGCACTCAATTCTCTCAAAATGAATAACAGCTAGGTTTCCATTTAGGAACTTACCATTCAGGTTTCTGAAATAGGAACAGTTCTGCCAAGTTGTCCAAGTTATTAATTCTGCAGTTGAAGTTTTTGAAATGTATTAAAAGTAGTCTACCTATAAAACAGGGGTGGGCAATTCCAGTCCTGGAGGGCCGGTGTGTATGCAGGTTTTTGTTCCCACCAATTACCCCAGCTAAATGAGCTAATTGGCTGTTTACACCAACACTGGTAGATTAGATCACATTAAAATGTTTCATATAGGGACACAAGAAATCTTCGACTGTCATTCATGCGCTTATTAAGAATTATAGCTAAAATGTCAGATGGCGTAAATATTAGGGCTAGTTAGGTAATTAAGGCCAGAAGTTGGCATGAAAACCAGAAACGGATACGGCCCTCGTTGCCCACCTCTGCTAGAAAATCTCTTCACATCCTTAAATAAATTGTGACCATCATTTCACGTCACTTAACTTTGACTCCTTTCAAGTTGGAAATTCAACATAACCGCTGCATTAGTAATAAATAACTGTACTCATGTTCACTTCTTGATGCACAAAATGGAGAAAGCGAGGGCAGTGAATAGGCTTGTTTGCTCGAACATGCAGGAAGGCAGTTGCGTAGGCTAATTGCACTAAATTGCCTGCAGGTGTCATGGTTTGTGACCTTTTTCCCTTGCGGTTGTGTTCCTCGGTCACCACTAGTGGGCGCTGCTTCGTTGGTGGAGTTTTGACTCCTTTCCTTCTTCTCACGAAGAAGTTCTCTTCAACGTTGCACAGCTGCACATGGTTGCCGGTGAGCTATTTAAGCCCATGTTCCTTTTGTTCTGGGCTTCGATATTAATTGTGGTTTGTGATTGTTGAGTGTGAGTGTTTGTTGCTTGTGCTGTTTTGTGTGTTATTTAGCCCTTTTAAAGTTTTAGCCAGTAGGTAAGTTTGGTCTAGTGTTTTTAAGACCATTTTGCTCCGTTGTGCTTTTGTTGGAGTTTTGCGGGACTTGGCTTTGTGCTTGAGCTGTCAGGTTTAATTCCTGTTTTGTGTGCTCATTTCAGTCTCCGCTTTCTGGTCTGTCCTTTGTTTGTCGTTTTTACCTAGATCTATTGCCTTTTACTAAGAGACAGGGCATTTTATCATACTGACTTTAGGGCTTTATTTATTCTTAGAGGCAGGGCGTGTATTTTTGTTTGAGCTTGCGTTTGTCTTTTGTTGCAGCTGTCCTTTCGCCCTTTTTACCTGTGGGACGATTTTTGTTCGGAACTGTAGTTCTGTTCGTTCTCCGGGTGAGTCTCCCCTTATATGGAGCTTGGGTGATGTTGTGGACATTTTTGCGTCGGATTGCGCATTTCTTAAGATAGCCTCGGAACGTTAGCTCTGTTCCTTCACCTCTTTTCATTTCCCGTTGCTGGGAGGCTGGGGTGTATGTTTTCCTGTAAACTTGCATTAATCATTCTGCTAGTAAAGTTATGGGATGACGGTGCTCCGTCGGCTCGTCTGTAAAATGTTTCTTCCTTCTGGGAGATCGGGCGTTTACCCGTTTATGTTCTGCATGTGACTGCGAGCTTATGGATGTAGCCACGGAACGTTATCTCTGTTCCTTCGCCTCCGCCTTACATTCCTCTTTACCAAGAGGCAGGGCTTTTATTCTCTAACTCGTTTTGGTCTTTTAGCCGGTAACTGTCCAGTGCAGCCTGTCCTGTTCATTCCTTTTGGCACCTATCTCCGTACATGGAGTTTGACGATTTTGTTCGGAACTATGGTCCGGTTTCGTCTTTTAGTGCATGTCTTCCTATGGGGAAGACTGGGCGTATATTGACAGGTTTGTGTTTGACGGCGAGTCTGAGAGTAGCCTTGGAACGTTAGATCTCCGTTCCTTTCGCCTTGGTATACTAATTTGCATTAGTTTTCGGTGTTTGTTTGCTGTGTGTTTTGTTTGTGCCATTGTGCTGCTCGCCTGTTCTTGTGCGTCTTGTTATCGAGAGGGCGTTTTATTTCTGGCTCTCGTGTGTAACAGTGAGCCGGTCTGTAGCTGTGGTGTGTGTGTGTTCCTTGTCTTGTCTCCTTCCCTTATCTGCGGGGTTTCCCGCCTTAGTGGCCTAAGGGCTTAATGAATCCCCTTGCTGCGTTTGGCTCCTCCCACGTCACACGTCACGCCCCATTACAGAATTTCGAAGCCATTACTGGGGTTTTTGTGGCTAACTGGTTATGGTTTGTCTTGGTTAATTGTGAGTATCCCTTGGTGTTTTTTGTTTTCCAGCTACCCTGGTAGGTAGGCGCCGAGTGGGCCAGTTAATCTCTCTTGGTTTCCCAGCGGCCCACTACTTTATTATTTTGCCTTTTTTATTTTCGGGGTAATCCTGGGTGGGGATTTTATCCCTGTCAGGGGTACGCATTCAAGGGCTTTGGTCTCAGTTTGTAGGCCATTGCCCTTGAGTTCTGCGTTTAAAGTCGCCTCTTGCCCAGCACGCCTCAAGAAGACAGATAGGCGTAATAAGGTTTTGGATAGGTAGCCAGGAACCAGGGTGCTGAGGATTTCTCCAGGGTACTTTTAGCCGGGCACTTGTTAGTTCCACACCCCCCTCACCCTTAGTCCCACCCTCCCTACCCTTCCCAAAAAAAATTTAAAAAAATAAATAAAAAAATAATGGTATGTTTTATTTCTGTTATTGCTCCCTTCGGGAACTTCCGCAGAGGTTAATTTTTGGGGTTGCCTGGGTCGCCCCTTAGAAGGGGGGTCCTGTCATGGTTTGTGACCTTTTTCCCTTGCGGTTGTGTTCCTTGGTCGCCACTAGTGGGCGCTGCTTCGTTGGTGGAGTTTTGGCTCCTTTCCTTCTTCTCACGAAGAAGTTCTCTTCAACGTTGCACAGCTGCACATGGTTGCCGGTGAGCTATTTAAGCCCATGTTCCTTTTGTTCTGGGCTTCGATATTAATTGTGGTTTGTGATTGTTGAGTGTGAGTGTTTGTTGCTTGTGCTGTTTTGTGTGGTTTATTTAGCCCTTTTAAAGTTTTAGCCAGTAGGTAAGTTTGGTCTAGTGTTTTTAAGGAGACCATTTTTGTTTTTAAGGAGACCATATGTTCTGCATGTGACTGCGAGCTTATGGATGTAGCCACGGAACGTTATCTCTGTTCCTTCGCCTCCGCCTTACATTCCTCTTTACCAAGAGGCAGGGCTTTTATTCTCTAACTCGTTTTGGTCTTTTAGCCGGTAACTGTCCGGTGCAGCCTGTCCTGTTCGTTCCTTTTGGCACCTATCTCCGTACATGGAGTTTGACGATTTTGTTCGGAACTATGGTCCGGTTTGGTCTTTTAGTGCATGTCTTCCTATGGGGAAGACTGGGCGTATATTGACAGGTTTGTGTTTGATGGCGAGTCTGAGAGTAGCCTTGGAACGTTAGATCTCCGTTCCTTTCGCCCTGGTATACTAATTTGCATTAGTTTTCGGTGTTTGTTTGCTGTGTGTTTTGTTTGTGCCATTGTGCTGCTCGCCTGTTCTTGTGCGTCTTGTTATCGAGAGAGCGTTTTATTTCTGGCTCTCGTGTGTAACAGTGAGCCGGTCTGTAGCTGTGGTGTGTGTGTGTTCCTTGTCTTGTCTCCTTCCCTTATCTGCGGGGTTTCCCGCCTTAGTGGCCTAAGGGCTTAATGAATCCCCTTGCTGCGTTTGGCTCCTCCCAGGTCACACGTCACGCCCCATTACAGCAGGTGGGTTTCTCTGCACTCAGGCTTGGGGTGTAGACAAGACGGAGCTATGTCAACTAATTGTTTTCATTAGCATCTTAATTAGCAACTCCAATTGCATTATTTATTTATTTTTTCCTCTCACTTGGATAATTAGTATTAAAAAATGTATAACAGCTAGGAGCATTAACTTCCCATTGCCAAGTTGTCCAAGTTATTAATTCTGCAGTTGAAGTTTTGAAACCTATTAAAAGTAGCCTACCTATAAAATCTATGCACATCCTTAAATAAATGAAGTGACCATCATTTCACCTGATTTATCTTTTGCTTCTTTCAATTTGTTGGAAGGTCAACATAACCGCTGCGTTAGTAATAAATAACTATACTCACATTTCGTCGCTGTCGGGTGAAAACGAATATGAGGGTATCTCCATTTTTTTCGAATTTTATTTTTTTCCATAAATCATTTAAAAATCATTTAAATCATTTTTCATCCTTTACGTCTGTCTGTGGGTTTTAAGACGATTTGACCAATGGAAAGTATTCAAAATAGCTTGTGATTAAAACCCGTATCTCCATTGGCTCTTCAACTTGTCGGCAAAAACCTCCTATGTCCATCCCGCCTCATTCGGACGAAGTGCGGGAGCTACTTTTAATCTGAGGAAAGCTTTGTTGCAAGTCGCGTGAGTTCATCGGATGTCATCTACTACTAACATTACACCTGATCTTTTAATGGCTGGTGGAGTGCCACTATGAATTCTTAAATACATGCTTAAATACATGTTTTCAAAAAACATTGTATGTCCAGCCTATGTAATAAAATAACTAACAAGTGCACTATGCTAGATTGTGATAAAACACATTACATTGTAGGCTATCTTTGACTGCATGATTGCCAGTAACATAATGTTTGATTGTTGTTTGATTAGAGCTAAACCATTTAGCAAGTGAATTAAACTGAATAGCCTTTACCATACAACATAACTAATCACGGTGGGCCTAGCCTAGCCATTGATCTGAGTTATTAATCCTAGGTAAAGATGTTTGATTCTGTGTGTGTACTTAAGGTCAGCTGGTAGGCTAGTATTGGTTTAACTATTCCTACGACGAGTCAAAGTACGTGGATTGTGTGTTTATTAGCGTAGTCGAGACACAATCGGGGAGGACAAGCGAAGCAAGAACTAGTCAGACAAATCTTTATTCACAAATGTGGGCTCTTTTTGCACTCATTAGACGTAACTACACGTGTGATAACCTGAAAGTCTACCGGAAAGTTAAATTGGGAGCGGAGAGAGGAGCTGGCACATCACGGTAGGTTGGAGTAAAAATAGCCTAGCAATCGCTGTTTAGTCATAGGCTTCACCTCTTCAAAAACCTATTCATAGCGGACTTGAGCTAACAACTTGCGTAGCCTACCGTGTGAGTCTTATCATCAAGTGCACAGTAATACTCACACATCTGTAGCCTATCTACTGTATAGCAAAGGTTCGTTGAAAGAAATGTTTTTGTTTAATCTTTCAGTGTCTTGTTGTTCGGTGCGGAGAGTCAATCCAGTGATTAAACATCATCAGTAGACTATGTGTTTAAATTATTTTTATTTATTTTTTTCAGAGACGAGCACCTAGTTAGGTAACTCGCTTGTCACGGCAGAACGGCATCTTTTATTTTAGCTTGTTAATGCAGTGAACTAGGGGCTTGTCTCCTAATTGTATTTATTTTACAAAACACATGGATGTTTAATCACTGGATAGACTGAAAGTTTTCTGCTAACTGGCTTACAGATGTGTGAGTATTAACTGTGCACTTGATAATAGACTCGCAGCCACTGTGCATTCATTCACTCGCAGATACAGCCATTCTAATCAATGGCAGAAAAAAACATGTATCTCCACATTCGATTGTCACAAAACTCGTAACTCCATTTTACTTGATTTATTATAAAATAATAATTTTGTATTGACACGTGAGTATCTGACCTCCTATGTAGAAAACATACAAACTTTCACAATGCTGTGTTTATTCATTTTGAAAATATGTTTTTTTAATTTCCTGAAAAGTAACGGTTTTGGAGATACGAGCTTTTCACCCGACAGCGACGATTTACTTCTTGATGCACTAAATAAAAATGTTAGAGAGAATGCGAGGGCACTGAATAGGCTTGTTTGCTCGAACATGCAGGACGGCAGTCGCATTGGCTAATTGCACTGTATTGTCGGCAGGTGGGTTTCTCTGCACTCAGGCTTCGGTTGGAGACGAGACGGAGCTGGGCTCCACATGTACTATGTCAACTAATTGTTTTTATTAGTGTTTTAATTAGCAACTCCAATTTCATTATTTTTTTATTTTTTCCTCTCAATTGGATAATTATTACTTGATTGTGCCGTTTGAGTGCCTACAGAGCCCCACTGGAGGATAACAGTTGAATTACGAGTTTAAATCCCTGTGAGTCATGTGGTTAAGATAAACTGGTGGCTCCGGTGATAGGTCATGGCCAATTTCATAAATTCCAGCCCTGGACCATGTATATAGAATTGTATTGACCCATTAATTAGAAAAACATTTTTAAGGTTTATAACGCACCCGTGGACAGATTTGGACATACTTTGGCATGCATCCTCAGTGGAATCTCACAAACGTTATTCTCGAGATTTGTACAAATTGGATGAACAGTTAATGAGTTATGACCATTTATTTGATGGGCCACGCCCAATCTCACATTGATTGGCTCACAGTTCCCGTAGTTATTGTCCGATATAGGTGGATTATAGTTACCAAGTATAATTAGGCACACTAATGATATGTATCAAGTCTGGTCCAAATTGGTCAAGAAACAAAACTATTTAGCATATTATGCAAATTAGCAGAAAATCCAATATGGCGGACTTTCATAATATTGTGTATGCAAGTACATGTGCTTCCAGGGAATACTCATAGCAAAGTTAATTGAATTTGGTATGAATTGGACAAAGGGTGTGGGAGATATTACATTAACCTCTTAATACCAAGGGCAAAATATACCAATTCTCGCCTGTTTTTACTAGTGACCAACAAAGCTGTTTATCTCAAAAACTGTAAAGACTACAAATATGGTTCATAGCTTTTATTAAAACAGAGAACTGCACTATTATGACTAATCAGTCATAATTCATATACCGACACGTTTTGCTACTTAATTGCAACAATTTATGTACAGAAATTGTGAGAGAAAGAAAACGGGTACCTACATTCAAATTTCAGATTTTTTACCTGATGAGCTACAAGGGTTATGGAGGAAATAACTCCTCTTTGTGATTCCTCAATATGCTCCCTATCTCTGCTAAAAAATATGGTGTCAATATATCAAACCATTCAAATTCTACAGAGCTTTTTTTCAGGTGAACCATTTCGGTTTCCAAAGTTGGCACAAATTGTGCCAAATTGTGCAAAATGGCAAGGTTCCAGAAAAGTCTCAATATGATTCCTTTTTTTAAGTTTTACAATAAAATTTGATAACTGCCAATAAAAGTTCCTTTTTAGATGTGTCTTTGGTGTGTTTCATATTACACAACTAACTAGCCTACCCGTGGTCCCCAAAAAGTCACCAAACCCATGTAGCAGCACAGTGAATCTTGTATTCCACCAGAGCCCCATTAGCCAGAAATGAGTCCAGGTAAACGGACCTTATGCAAACAATTTCAAATGTCCACCAGTTTCCTCGATAAAATAAAACCCTGCATAATAATCAACAACAAACTCATCCTCATGTTATCTCTCCCTCATGTTACGTCATGCATAATTTCCTTATTCGTTTACCTGCACAGCCTGGTGTACTGCATACAGAACAATTTACTAATGTGGAATAATAACTTCTAAACAAACACGTCAGACACCATTTCATTCAAAAGAAACTCGGAACAGCTCGTCTCAGACACAAATAGATAGCCAGCTGCTATGTGTAATTTTGCTGGCTAGCTTGCCATTGTTACAATATAGTAATGTTAGCTATATTCATTTAATTCAGAGGGATTCGTTTTATACATAACAGTGAATTCGCACTGGTATACCGGCAAAGAAATATGTTTGCTTACCACTCAGCGTCACTGAGACAACATCGCAAAAACATCTTCGGGCTAGGACCTGCTGCACAGAGAAACGCCTGAATAACCTAGACATAACTAACCAAAAACTGTATGAAAGAGACTGTAAAGTAAAAAGATGAACAGCCGCCGTTACCTAATGAATCATACTTTGCTAAACGGGATGTAGCTAGCTGCTACAAGCTAAACACACTCTGCGCCATCTTGGTAGGCACATTACGCTTGTACGCCTCCTCCTCTTACGCGCAGCTGGATTTCTGTGACAACCTAACCCATTGTGTTGAATGAGGGCTTGTCTGAAAGATAAGAGTCTTCGCTATTGGCTGGAATATTTGACAGACAGTTTAAAAACCCAATGGAAAGCAAATCACACTCACAGTGGAGGCGGGTAGATGCGCGTTTTTCCCACTTCAGATAGGCCTATGGTGCTATCAGTCAAAGAAATACACCCAATTGACAACGGTTTTGCATATAACTGTGCAAAATAGTACAATACCCCCTTGGCTAAAATATACTAAGCCACGGGATTGGTACTTCAGAAACTGGCTGAGTTTCACAACACCAAACTGAACACAGCCGAACGACTCATAATGAAGTGCTGAAAAGCACAAGTCGGTTTAAAATGTGAAAAAAATCATGTACAGCCGTATGAAAGTCTTAAAGTATTTTTTCTTGAAGTCTAAAGGTATTACGATTTTTCAAACCAAGGTTTTGTGAAATACAATTAAGCAGAACAGTTTACCAGCACATTGTTTATGGTGTGACATCAAGCTGCAATACATGTTTGGGAATTAGGTCGTTGTTTCCAACTTAATTTATGAAGTTTTAACTTGACGTTTTGGGCTTAAAAACCACTTTCCCAGAAGGAATGGATATATCTTAAGGATATTTAATCAAAATATTGAGGTGAGCAGTTTATTATATATTATTAAATTAATGAAATGTATAATTTAATAATTTCCGTAACGCCCGCGTTACCGCTAGGGGGCGTTTGGCAGCAAGAGGTTAAAACTGCGAATAAATAGAAATTCTAATTATAGCGCCACCATGAGGCTGACTGAGGTGAGATTTTAAACACTCTTCATTTCATGCAGGGAGAGGAGGGATGAGGGGGATTTAGAGGAGGGTATGGACACAAATAATTGGTCGAAAGTGGAAAGGAAAAGTTATTATTATAAAAATTATTATAAAGTTCAAGAAAGGGCATGATATTAGGAAAGTAAGCCTGTTTGCTTTCACTCAAGGTCTAAAAGAGAAGATTTGTAACGTTCTCACCCGTCCTATTGTTCTCCGTGTTTTCCCTTTCCCCCTGTCTCGTGTTTGTCTCTCCATAGTCTGTTTACCCCCTTGCTGCAGGTTGGGCGTGGTTTCCCATTTGTGTCACTCTGTTTCACTGCACTTATCTCAGCCTATCCCATTTCCCCGTTTTGCATGCATTCCACACTCTCCGCTCTGTTAATCACTCTCGCATACATTCGCACGCGGCACCTATTGATACCAATTAAATGTTTGCATTTAGTCACCCGGTGTTCTCTGTCCTGTGCCAGTTCGTTAATGCTCATTGTCTGAAACCTCTGGTCCTGTCTAAGTCCTAGTCTAGTTTGTTACTCTGAAGTCTTGTTCTGTGCCGCCGTTTACTCGCCCTGCTATTCTGCTTAGTTGAAGTCTGCTCCAGTCTGGAACAGCATTTCCCGCTGTTCATTGTCCCGTCTCGCTATACTAACTCTGTCTGCTTCAGTCTGCCAGCCTGCAGTCGTCTGTTATCCCTGCCTGTGTTGCAGTTTCCCTGCCTCCCACCTGACGTGTGTGCATGCAGCCTGGGCTCCTGTTCCTCCACTCTGCAGCGGTGCCCGCTTACTGCCAGTGTTGCGGTGCTGCTGATGTGCTGTCGCTCCTGCCTCTGCTGCCGCCCTGCTGTTGCTGTGCCGCTACTGCCGCTGCCCTGCTGCAACCCCTGCGTCCTGCCCGGACCCCGCTCCACTGTCCTGCTCTACCGCTCCCGCTCCACCAAACCGGTTGTCCGTCTTCATAACCTTCCCTGGCTTCTCCTACTCCCACTGCTCCCCCGCAGCATCATACCTGGACTGTCTGTCATTCATGTTCTCCCTATGCTTCAGGAGTTTGGTCGAAGCATAATTTATTAGCTTTTGTTTGTCTTGCTCATCCAGTTCCAGCTTGGAACACTAACCACCTTTTGCCTTTCTCCCCATGCTCAGGACTACCCTGATCATAATAAAATATTGAGTTTTGGCATTCCTGTGTTCGAGTCGTGCATTTGGGTCCAGTCCACTTCCGGGGTCATAACAAGATTGGTGACATTGTGATGGCAAAGGCTGATGGAGGATTGTTAGTCAAGTGCAAAAGTAAGGATGCAGAGAGACAAAGCTTTTAAGTTAAAGGAAGTGTGCAATAAATTGGTGGAGAAAGTGAGGAATACAGGTGGAAGGCCACTTTTGAGGGGTGTGATTTATGGCATTCCAATTGAAGAAAACCTGGAGGATTTGAAGGTAAATCTAAAAGGAGGTAAGGTGACAAGCGTTAAGCGTTTACAAACAAGAAGAGGAGGTGAAAAGATGGATAGTTTGTCAATCTTGCTGGAATTTCAAGCCAAAGTGTTGCCAGAGAGAGTAACAGCAGGATTCATGAGCTACTATGTCAGAGCATACAGTTGAAGTCGAAAGTTTACATACACCTTAGCCAAATCCATTTAAACTCAGTTTTTCACAATTCCTGACATTTAATCCAAGTAAACATTCCCTGTCTTAGGTCAGTTAGGATCACAACTTTATTTTAGGAATGTGAAATGTCAGAATAATAGTAGAGAGAATGATTTATTTCAGTTTTATTTCTTTCATCACATTGACAGTGGGTCAGAAGTTTACATACACTCTGTTAGTATTTGGTAGCATTGCCTTTAAAGAGATACTGCAGAAGCTTTTCTAAGGCCCTTTTTTCCGCTTCAATTTGAACTGAAACTCGTGAGTAGGTGTGGTCATATGACGATGATGCCACGTAGTCATATTACGAATATTCATACGGTCAAGGAGTGAAAGGGTGTGTCTTGGTGAACTGACTCAGCCCCCTTCCAGCGCTCTCCTCACAACTAAATAAAATGGCTGTATTAGTTGAGCAACGTCTTCGCGAGGAGAAGACCCGGGATGTAACCGAATGGTAAAGCTAACGTTACCTAGCTAAGTTAGCTTGTTTGTCTGCCTAAAGTAACGTTACTATTGAATACATTCAAATACACAGCAAAACCCAGTCACACAGTAACGTTAGTATATTGAACATGGCTGGTTGTAGCGCCCTCATAACTTCACTTGGTCCGGAGAGAATTATCATTTATTAGCTAACATTATTCATAAATGATATAGCTAATATAACTAGCTAAGTTACCAGTTCTCTCTGGACCAAACGGGGCTAAACTCACACACAATAGACTGCCTTGCATTACCTAACTTATCGATACATTCCGTCCGAGTTACTGACCAACTGGTTATGCTAGGGCTACATCAAATGTATTATTGCTATCGTTTATTAGCTAACGTTACGTATTCATAAAAGATAGCTCACACAATAGGTTGCCTTCAACCCCACATTAGCTATTACCTATCAGTAATGTCAACCGTTTGCAAAAGCATTTTTGTTGTAGTTTGTACAGATAACTTGCATGTAAACAGAAACAAACTAATGTCCCAACAGGTGTGCTTGTGGCCACTGCTCTAACATGTCCCCTCCAGAAAACCTATGTTGCCGTGAGGTTACTGAGGTAACGTTATGTCAGCGTAGTTATGAAGCTATTCTTGATTTGTCTAATACTGCGGTGCAGTAGTCGGGCATGCTTGGCCCAACTGTATAATAGTGGCCAATACATGTGCAATTACACAATGTCACAAATACAATGTAATAGGTATATTGTACTTAGCTGGTTTACTTAGCTGATGTAATGATTACAAAATTACATCCATCACTGTTGGGATGGCACCTGGCTTCAGCGACAGAGTTTTATAGAAGCCCATCTCAAAGCCAGTTAAATTGTGGTAGCAGTCCGGTGTGAAGTGCGCGTTGCACACTAGGGCTTTCTTCAGCAAGTCCGCGTGCTCTACACCGCTAGCTTGAAGCCACTGGCTAAGTAGCGCTGGGTCTCTCGGCAGATTATGAAAGCTAGCAGAGCCGGTGGCGTTGCACCAAGGAACGATACATCTCTGACTCCTTGGCATAATGCAGGCAAGTTAGCTAAAGATACCAAGTAGTAAGACGTCGTATATGAATAACTGTAGCTCGATATAAGTCGTAATATTAACGTTAGCAATAATACAAAGCAATTCGCATTTGAACTTGAACTAGCTAATTAGCAGAACAAGGGTCTCCCAGTCTCAGAAGGAAAAAAAAAATCGTCGTTCTCTGCTTTTATACCACGTGCCCAGCCAAGACCCACCCCTAGGACCACCTCAAGTCCACCCATTTTTATGTTAAGGCTTTCGTGACGTCACGAATCCCCGGAAGCCAGCATATTGGTAAGTCTACACAAAAACTCAGATAAAACCATTTTGACTAAACATTAAATTTTCGGACATAAACAGTTGTGTATGATCATAATCTAACTCAAAACATAGGTTTTCAACGGGAAAAGTTGGTTTTTGACTGCAGTATCACTTTAAATTGTTTCACTTGGGTCAAATGTTTCGGGTAGCCTTCCACAAGCTTCTCACAATAAGTTGCTAGAATTTTGGCCCATTCCTCCTGACAGAACTGGTGTAACTGAGTCAGGTTTGTAGGCCTCCTTGCTCGCACACTTTTTCAGTTCTGCCCACAAATTTTCGATTGGATTGAGGTCAGGACTTTGTGATGGCTACTCCAACACCTTGACTTTGTTGTCCTTAATCAATTTTGCCACAACTTTGGAAGTATGCTTTGGGTCATTGTCCATTTGGAAGAGCCATTTGCGACCAAGCTTTAACTTCCTGGCTGATGTCTTGACATGCTGCTTCAATAAATCCACATAATTTTCCTTTCTCATGATGCCATCTATTTTTTGAAGTGCACCAGGCCCTCCTGCAACAAAGCACCCCCACAGCATGATGCTGCCACCCCCGCGCTTCGGTTGGGATGGTGTTCTTCAGCTTGCAAGCCTTACCCTTTTTCCTCCAAACATAACGATGGTCATTATGGCCAAACAGTTAAATTTTTGTTTCATCAGACCAGAGGACATTTCTCCAGAAAGTAAGATCTTTGTCCCCATGTGCAGTTGCAAACTGTCGTCTGGCTTTTTTATGGTGGTTTTGGAGTAGTGGCTTCTTCCTTGCTGAGCAGCCTTTCAGGTTATGTCGATATAGGACTCGCTTTACTGTGGATATAGATACTTTTGTACCTGTTCCCACCAGCATCTTCATAAGGTCCTTTGCTGTTGTTCTGGGATTGATTTGCACTTTTTCGCACCTAAGCACGTTCATCTCTAGGAGACAGAACGCATCTCCTTCCTGAGCGGTATGATGGCTGCGTGGTCCCATGGTGTTTATACTTGCGTACTATTGTTTGTACAGACGAAAGTGGTACCTTTAGGTGTTTGGAAATTGCTCCCAAGGATGAACCAGACGTGTGGAAGTCCACAATTCTCTTTCTGAGATCTTGGCTGATTTCTTTTGATTTTCCCATGATGTCAAGCAAAGAGGCACTGAGTTTGAAGGTAGGCCTTAAATTACATCCACAGGTACACCTCCAATTGACTCAAATAATGTCAATTAGCCTATCAGAAGTTTCTAAAGCCATGACATCATTTTCTGGAATTTTCCAAGCTGCTTAAAGGCACAGTCAACTTAGTGCATGTAAACTTCTGACCCACTGGATATAGTGAATTAAAAGTGAAATAATCTGTCTGTAAACAATTGTCGGAAATATTACTTGTGTCATGCACAAAGTAGATGTCCTAACTGACTTGCCCTATAATTTGGTAACATGTGGAGTGGTTAAAAATTAGTTTTAATGACTTCAACCTAAGTGTATGTAAACATCCGACTTCAACTGTATGTACCACCTCCTCTTAGATGCTATAAATGTCAAAAGTATGTGCATATTGCAGCTGCATGTAGAGGAAGACAGAAGTGCGGTAGGTGTGGAGGATTATGGGAAGTGTGAGGAAGGGGCAGAACTGAAATGTGCTAACTGTGACGGTGCATATAGTGTGGTATATGGAGGTTGTGTTAGAAAGAAGGCAATGGAAGTGCAGAAAATTAGGGTACAAAAAGATATCTCATATGCAGAAGCAGTTAAGTTGGTTCAGAAATAGAATGTACTAGAGAAAAGGGAAGAAAGGGAAACGATACAGAAAGGTCAGACAGCAAAACAAAGTGTGTTGGAGAGTAGTAAGGGTGATGAAAATATACTTTTAGTAAAGGAGACATTTGTGCACTTTATGGCTGACATGATTAACTGTACATTTCAAGCAAAAGATCGGAAAAAATTTTAATAATAGTGAAGAGCGCAGCAAGGTATCTGGATATTCAAATATCTGTTTGGGTTATGTAATGCAACGAAAAAAAGGGAGTGTACAGAACAAGTCACCCACAAAGGTGAGGACCACTAAAGGAGCCTTGGTAGCCGTACAAAGGCAGAAAAATAAAAAGGGAATCAAAACTCCCGGCAGTAGCCAAATAAGTTCATTTTTTGTCTCAAAATTCTACACAAAATAGCCCATAATGACAACGTGAAAGGTTTTTAGACATTTGTGCTAATTTATTATTTATATAAAAATCAAAATGTAAAATATCATATGTACACAAGTGTGTATTGATATGACACCCAAAAGTGAGCTGAGGTGCATTTTGTTTACACTGATACTGCTTGAGATGTTTCTACAACTTAACCTCTTCCTACCGAGGGCAAAATAGGCCAAATTTTGCCTGTTTTCACTAGTGACAAACAAAGGTGGTTATCTCAAAAACTATAAATGGTACAAATATGGTTCATGGCTTTTATTAAAGCAGACACCTGCAGTATTACGACTAAGCAGTGAGAACTCATAGAAATCCAGTTTTTGATACTTAACTACAACAATTTATGTACAGAAAATATAAAAAAACTAAAAAACGGGTACCTACATTCAAGTTTAAGAATTTTTACCTGGGGAGCTACAAATGCAATCAAGGAAATGACTCCTCTATCTGATTCATCAATATGCTGCCTACCTCTGGTAACAATCTGGTGTCAATATCTCAAACCATTCAAATTTTACAGGGTTTTTTTCAGGTGAACCTTTTTCGTTATCCAAATGGTGCCAAATGTGCCAAAAATGGCAATGTTCCAGAAAGGTCTCAATATGATTTATTTTTTAGGTTTTTACAATAAAATGAGATAATTTGTCAATATTGGCAATAAAAGTTCATTTTTAGACGTGTTCTTGGTGTTCTGCATATATTACACAACTAACTACCCAAGGTTACAAAAAGCTGTCAAAACCCATGTAGCAGCACAGTGAATCTTGTGTATTTCACCAGAGCCCCATTAGCCAGAAATGAGTCCAGGAATGTGCAAACAGGTTTTCAAATGAATAATGGGAATAGTATGAAACTTCCCTACACATTAATGCTTGCCAGTCCTGTCCTTTATTCTGTTGCCACCTCCTATGACAGGGACGTTTGGGTTGGGTTTTAGGAGGCAAAACTTTATACATGACAAACATATATCAACTATATACAAGTGCACTAAGGTGTACTACTAAAAGTGCAGTGGATAAAAAAATCAAAAGTCCACCAGTTTCCTAGATAAAAAATAAAAACACCCCTGCTGTAACAAATAAAAAGATCCTTGCCTCTAATTGCTGAAGTTACCGTATTTACACAAAGAAAGTACAAAATGGCAGGGTCCAAAAAGCTAAAAAAAAATGAACTAAAAACAAAAAAAGGTAAAGGATCAAAACATGGGGGTGGAGGTTGAGGAGAGATTATTTAACCATTCATACAGAAGCCATTTAGACTACACATTCCCTCAGGAGAGCAATCTGCATCATTACAAATCCCACTAACCCTGTCCATGGAATTGTCCACCATGTTGATTTACCCATTAGTCCCCCTTATACAACAACAATCAACAATAATAATAATCAACAAGTACTCCCTCATGTTATCATGTTCTCTCCCTCATACCATGCATAAATTACCATTTTGTTTACCTGCACAGCCTTCTGTACTGCATATAGAACAATTTACTCAGGTGGAACAATGACTTTACTAAACACTTCCAGAAGCCATTTCACACTCAAAAAAATCGTTTTAGTAGCTCATCTCAGACACAAATAGATAGCTAGCTGCTTGTTACCTGTAATTTTGCTTGCATTACATTACATTACATTTATTTAGCAGACGCTTTTATCCAAAGCGACGTACAGTAAGTGCGCACAGAGACATCATCAAGATCACTACAGAACAGACAAGGCAAAGCACATCCTTCGCATAATGTAGCAGCTATCCCTAGCAATGAACGTCGACTGTAGTTCACAGTAAGCTGTGGGCAAATCAGCAACACCACACTTCCATTCCTAATACTCGTATAAACTATAATAAACAGACAGGAAAACACAGGGATGCTTGCTAGCTTGCCACTGTAAAGGCAATACTATCTATATTAATTTAGCTGAGAGGGACCGATTTTATGCATAAGTATATAAGGTTAGTTAGCTTCACAGAAGAAACACAGGGATTCACGCATTGCAGCTAAATTTCCTTCGATGCTTACACCAAACATCTGTGTTGTTGGCAACGCCACGTAACACGTGCGAGTTTGTCAACACAGACAATACACCCTAAGTTTACTTCATAAATTATTTATCATACCGTTGGAATGTGCAATTTGTAATATTAATTGTATGAAAAACAATAAAATACAGTTGACAATGTAATTACGAACCCGCATGGCATTGCGTGAATTCACACTGGTATATCGAAAAATCGGTAATACCACCAGCCCTAACGACGTTACCTGCCATGGCGAAATTCAATGCGTTTATAGCATAACACTGTTAGTATGATAAAACAACTTACATGTCAGCAACATCATCTCGGTCATCAGTGGATTCAGCGTCACTGAGACAGGATGAGTCTCCCTCGGCAAAAACATCTTCTGGCTTATCCAGTTCGTCTAGCACTTGGTGCACGGATAAACGCCTCAAAAATCTCGACATAACTACACAAAAACTGTATCAAAAATACTCTAAAGTAAAAAATGTAACTGCGGGCCTTACCTAATTAATTGTGCTTTGCTAAACGGAATGTAGCGAGCTACGCTACAAGGTAAAAACACTGCGCCATTTTGGTTCGATAATTACGCGTGGGTCACCACTTCCTCATACGCACGGCTGGATTTCCTTTTTTTACGACTGCTTTGTGTTGATTGAGGGCTCCTTTGAAAGATAAGAGTCTTGGCTTTTCGCTGGAATATTTGACAGACAGTTTTAAAACCCAATGGAAAGCAAATAATACTCGGAGTGGAGGCGGGTGGGAGACAGTTTTTCCCACTTCAGATAGGCCTATTGTGCTATCAGTCAAAGAAATACACCCAATTGACGACGGTTTTGCATAAGTCTCTGCAAGCATGTTCAAAACAACTCTGGCTAACATATACTAAGCCACGGGATTGGTACTCCAGAAACTGGCTGAGTTTCACAACGCCAAAGTGAACACAGCCGAACGAGTCGTAATCAAGTGCAAAAAAGCACAAGTCGGTTTAAAATTGGAAAAAAATAATGCACAGCCGTATGAAAGTTTTAAAGTATTTTTTCTTGAAGCCTAAAGGTATAATGATTTTTCAAACCAAAGTTTTGTGAAATACAATTAAGCAGAACAGTTTACCAGCACATTGTTTATGGTGTGACATCAAGCTGCAATACATGTTTGAGAATTAGGTCAGAGTTTCCAACGTTATTTACAAAGTTTTATCCCGACGTTTTGGGCTTAAAAACCACTTTCCCAGAAGGAATGGATATATCTTAAGGATATTTAATCAAAATATTGAGGTGAGCAGTTTATTATATATTATTAAATTAATGAAATGTATAATTTAATAATTTCCGTCACGCCCGCGTTACCGCTAGGGGGCGTTTGGTATTAAGAGGTTAACACTCTTTGCTCTGTGGCAAGATGCATTATCATCCTGAAAAATGACTTCATCATCACCAAACCTATTTTATATTGATGGAATGAGAAAAGTGTCCAATTATGTACGCCTGTGCATTGACTGTTGAGGTAATGATTGCCATCTCCCCTGGTCCTTTACCTGACATGCAACCCCATATCATAAATGACTGGGGAAATCTGATTGTTTTATTCAGGCAGTCATCTTTATGTGTTTCATTAGAATGGCACCGGACAAAAGTTCCAGCATCATCTCCTTAGCCAATGCAGATTTGTGATTCATCACTGAATATCACTTTCATGCAATCATCCACACTTCATGATTGCTTCTCTTTAGCCCACTGTAACCTTGTTTTCTTCTGTTTAGGTGTTAGTGCTGGTTTCCGTTTGGCTTTTCTATATGTAAATCTCATTTCATTCAGCCAATTTCTTACAGTTCTGTCACAAACATTGACTCCTGTTTCCACCCATTTGTTTTTCATTTGTTTTGTTGTGCATTTTCTATTTTCAAGGCATATTGTTTTGAGTTTTCTATCCTGACGCTTTGACGTCTTCCTTGGTCTACCCGTATGTTTTCCTTTTATAACCTTCATATTTTGTTTATACTTACACCAAATTTTAGACACAGCTGACTGGGAACAACCAACATCTTTTGCCACACTCCGTGTTGGATTTCCTTCTTGATGGAGTTTTATAATCCTTTCCATTGTTTCAATTGACAACTCTCTTGTTGGGACCATGTTTCCTTTCAATTAGCCAAGTCCAACAGCTCATTAAGGTCTGTAAGCACTCTCTTTTAACTGCAGACTAATTTGCATTTTTAGACTTGTGCCGGTATTTGTTTTAGAAATACAAATTACAAGGTGATTCCAAAAAAATCTGGGTGAACATCCTCTAAGTGTGGTGATTCCATAATTTTTGCCAGGGGTTGTACATCCAATTATTTGTCTATCAACATGAATCATTCTTCACATATTACTTGAAATTTACCCGACTCAGCCTTTCCATCATATTATCTGGTACCACATTATTCTCCATACCGACTTGACATACAATTGGATAGTCATCATCACTTCCAACTGTTGAGTGATTCCACACCTCCCATGCACATAATCCTGCCAGTGACTGTGAGGCTAAAGTTAGGTCTAATACAGATTCTCTTCCCGTACTATTACATTACATTACATTATAGGCATTTAGCAGATGCTCTTATCCAGAGCAACTTACACAACTTTTTTTTTTATCATGTTTTTACATATTATCCATATATACAGCTGGATATATACTGAAGCAATTCAGGTTAAGTACCTTGCTCAAGGGTACAAGAGTACTATGATTAATTATTGTGCTGCTTGTATCATTTAAACACACAAGGCCTTTAACTTCCATTAACTCAACTATTAACCCATTGTGATCTGTCTCTTCCCCTCCCCACACAGTATTATGAGCATTAAAATCCCCACACCAAATAACCCTTCTTTTGTCAAGTCCTTCAATTATCTCAAAAGCGTCTAGTACCAGTTTTTGTCAAGGATTATAAAAATTGACAATAATTAAACTGCTGTTCTTTAACCATACCTGAACAACCACATATTCCAGTGCCCAGTTGCACAAAAAACCTTATAAGTTAAGTTATCCCTTATAATTACCCTTAAGTATCCTAAAAAAATCCTTAAATGTTATGTAAGGGTTTTCTTAAGTGGGGCCTTAATATGTTCCTCTGAGTTTCATTTTACTTAAGTAATCCCTTAAAATCCATTGTGTTGCACAAAACGGCTCATCTACCATTTCCCTTAGGATTTTTTAAGGCAAGAAATATATTCCCTTAACTTTTCCTTTTTAGAAAGTAAGCATTTCCTCCTGAAACGATGGCACCGATAAGTCTAAAAAAGCTTAATAATTACGTTATTATTAGTCGGATGTGTCCTAAACGTAACGTAGGCTAGCCTATTATCACTTTGTTGTTGTCAGCCGTAGCCTAGTTCACATTCGCACTGGTCATAACCCGGCTGAAGTATCCTGGCATCGGCTCACTGTAGAAAGTTCCGTGTTCGGGCAGAAATGAAATCAGTCTGAACACAGCTGAATTTAACGTTAGGCTACTTGTTTTTTTAAAAGCAACTGTGTTAGCTAAGTAGGAGAAGTAATTTATTCGCTGGTTATCATGTTAGTTGTCCTTTGACAATGCAAGGTAGAATTCCCCAGCTAATGTTAACTGATTATGGTTTTCTTCATGAAAAACAATTGTGTGCAACTTGTCTCGACATTTTCTTTCCTTCAGCCGCTCAGCTGTTCTGCCGGACTCCCATAGGATAGCCTACAGATCACTAACAGCTCATTTATTATTTTTTTTCCCGACTGATTTAAATATTCTTTTCAGTAGTCTATTTCTCTCATCGTCCTCTTTACTGCTAGCTTATTTCCTTTCAGCTTTTTTTTGCTGATGTTACGACTGGATTGAATTTACTTCTCAAAAGCGTAAGATGAGATAACGTTAGACTACCAAACGTTACCATGGTTAGAATTTTACAACCGTAAATCTGTTTTAATGCAGAAAATCCCTTACCGTTTTCCCTTACCTAAGTAAAACAGTTGAGGGAGTATATGCAACACCCTTAGGTAGAAATACCCTTAGGTAAGGGGAAATCATCCCTTAAGTGAATCCCTTTAGGGTAAAACTTAAGATGTTTTATGCAACCGGGCACAGATCCTTCCCTATAGCTACCGCTCTATATGGAATTCCCTCTCTTACAAATGTAGCCACCCTCCCCCTCCCTATCCCTCCGTACACAAACATATCCTTGTATAATAAAATCCATTGAAGGCCTCAGCCTTGTCTCCTCAATGTACAGTCAAGCCAGAAAGTCTGCACACCCCTTTCACCTTCTCCACGTTTTATTACGTTACAGACTTATACTACAATAGATTGAGTTAATTCTTTGCCTCAAACATCTACACACAATAGCCAATAATGACAAAGTGAAAACAGGTTTTTAGAAAATATGCAATTTTATTTTACTGACATGAAAATAGGTTATTTAGGGATTACATATCTGTACACACCCTTAGCCTAATACTTGGTTACTGCACCTTTGGCAGCGATTACAGCTTCAAGGCGTCTTGGGAAAGAAGCTACGAGCTTGGCACACTTGTTTCTGGACATTTTTGCCCATTCCTCTTGGCATATCCTTGCAAGCTCCATCAGGTTGGATGGGGAGCATCGGTACACAGCCATTTTCAGCTCTTTCCACAGATGTTCAATTGGATTCAGGTCTGGGCTCTGGCTGGGCATGCACAGACTTTCTCCGAAGCCACTCCTTTGTTCTCTTGGCTGTGTTCTTCGGGTCGTTGTCATGTTGGAAGGTAAACCTTCGCCCCAGTCTGAGGTCCAGGGCGCTCTGGAGCAGGTTTTCTTCAAGGATCTCGGTGTACTTAGCCGCATTCATCTTTCCCTCTACCGTTCCCGCTGCTGAAAAACATCCCCACATCATGATGCTGCCACCGCCATGCTTCACTGTAGGGATGGTATTAGCCAGGTGATGAGCGGTGCCTGGTTTCCTCCAGACGTGACGCTTGGTATTCAGGCCAAAAAGTTACATTTTGGTTTCATCAGACCAGAGAATCTTGATACTCATGGTTTGAGAGTCCTCTAGGTGCCTTTTGGCAAACTCCAAGCGGGCTGTGATGTTCCTTTTACTAAGGATGGGCTTCCGTCTGGCCACTCTACCATAAAGGCCTGATTGGTGGAGTGCTGCCTGGATGGTTGATCTTCTGAAAGGTTCTCCCATCTCCACAAGGATACGCTGGAGCTCTGTCAGAGTGACCCTCGGGTTCCTGCTCACCTCCCTGGCTAAGGCCCGTCTTCCCCGATTGCTCAGTTTGGCCGGGCGGCCAGGTCTAGGAAGATTCTTGGTGGTTCCAAACTTCTTCCATTTACGAATGATGGTGGCCACTGTGCTCTTGTAAAGCTGCAGAGATTTTTCCGTACCCTTCTCCAGATCTATGCCTTGACACAATCCTGTTTCTGAGGTCTGCAGATAATTCCTTTGACCCCATGGCTTGGAGTTTGCTCTGACATGCACTGTCAACTGTGGGACCTTATATAGGCAGGTGTTGGCAATCCCCAATCATGTCCAATCAATTGAATTTATCACAGGTGGACTCCAATTAACCTCTTCCTACCGAGGGCAAAATAGGCCAATTTTCGCCTGTTTTCACTAGTGACAAAGGTGGTTATCTCAAAAACTATAAATGGTAGAAATATGGTTCATGGCTTTTATTAAAGAAGACACCTGCAGTATTACGACTAAGCAGTGAGAACTCATAGAAATCCAGTTTTTGATACTTAACTACAACAATTTATGTACAGAAAATATAAAAAACTAAAAAACGGGTACCTACATTCAAGTTTAAGAATTTTTACCTGGGGAGCTACAAATGCAATCAAGGAAATGACTCCTCTATCTGATTCATCAATATGTTGCCTACCTCTGGTAACAATCTGATGTCAATATCTCAAACCATTCAAATTTTACAGGGTTTTTTTCAGGTGAACCTTTTTCGTTATCCAAATGGTGCCAAATGGTGCCAAATGTGCCAAAAATGGCAATGTTCCAGAAAGGTCTCAATATGATTTATTTTTTAGGTTTTTACAAAAAAATGAGATCATTTGTCAATATTGGCAATAAAAGTTTTTAGACGTGTTCTTGTTGCTCTTCATATTACACAACTAACTACCCGAGGTCACAAAAAGCTGTCAAAACCCACGTAGCAGCACAGTGAATCTTGTGTATTTCACCAGAGCCCCATTAGCCAGAAATGAGTCCAGGAATGTGCAAACAGGTTTTCAAATGAATAATGGGAATAGTATGAAACTTCCCTACACATTACTGCTAGCCAGTCCTGTCCTTTATTCTGTTGCCACCTCCTATGACAGGGACGTTGGGGTTGGGTTTTAGGAGGCAAAACTTTATACATGACAAACATATATCAACTATATACAAGTGCACTAAGGTGTACTACTAAAAGTGCAGTGGATAAAAAATCAAAAGTCCACCAGTTTCCTAGATAAAAAATAAAAACACCCCTGCTGTAACAAATAAAAAGATCCTTGCCCTCTAATTGCTGAAGTTACCGTATTTACACAAAGAAAGTACAAAATGGCAGGGTCCAAAAAGCTAAAAAAAATGAACTAAAAACAAAAAAAGGCAAAGGATCAAAACATGGGGGTGGAGGGTGAGGAGAGATTATTTAACCATTCATACAGAAGCCATTTAGACTACACATTCCCTCAGGAGAGCAATCTGCATCATTACAAACCCCACTAACACTGTCCATGGAATTGTCCACCATGTTGATATACCCATTAGTCCCCCTTATACAACAACAATCAACAATAATAATAATAAACAAGTACTCCCTGATGTTATCATGTTCTCTCCCTCATACCATGCATAAATTGCCATTTTGTTTACCTGCACAGCCTTCTGTACTGCATACAGAACAATTTACTCATGTGGAACAATGACTTTACTAAACACTTCCAGAAGCCATTTCACACTCAAAAAAATTGATTTAGTAGCTCATCTCAGACACAAATAGATAGCTAGCTGCTTGTTACCTGTAATTTTGCTTGCTAGCTTGCCACTGTAAAGGTAATACTATCTATATTAATTTAGCTGAGAGGGACCGATTTTATGCATAAGTATATAAGGTTAGTTAGCTTCACAGAAGAAACACAGGGATTCACGCATTGCAGCTAAATTGCACATTTCCTTCGATGCTTACACCAAACTTACAACATCTGTGTTGTTGGCAACACCACGTAACACGTGCGAGTTTGTCAACACAGACAATACACCCTAAGTTTACTTCATAAATTATTTATCATACCGTTGGAATGTGCAATTTGTAATATTAATTGTATGAAAAACAATAAAATACAGTTGACAATGTAATTACGAACCCGCATGGCATTGCGTGAATTCACACTGGTATATCGAAAAATCTGTAATACCACCAGCCCTAACGACGTTACCTGCCATGGCGAAATTCAATGCGTTTATAGCATAACACTGTTAGTATGATAAAACAACTTACATGTCAGCAACATCATCTCGGTCATCAGTGGATTCAGCGTCACTGAGACAGGATGAGTCTCCCTCGGCAAAAACATCTTCTGGCTTATCCAGTTCGTCTAGCACTTGGTGCACGGATAAACGCCTCAAAAATCTCGACATAACTACACAAAAACTGTATCAAAAATACTCTAAAGTAAAAAAATGTAACTGCGGGCCTTACCTAATTAATTGTGCTTTGCTAAACGGAATGTAGCGAGCTACGCTACAAGGTAAAAACAGAAAACAAGCAAAAAAAACAAAACAAGAAGCAAATACTATAGAATTGGCCCAAGATACAGTGGGGACGGAAAGTATTCATACCCCTTCACTTTTTGCACACTTTATTGTGTTGTAGATTTAATTTTAAATGGATAAAATTGCCATTTTTGCCCATCAATCTACACTCAATAATCCATAATGACAAAGTGAAAACATGTTTTTAGAAATTTTAGCAAACAATTACTGGATTCAGCTGTAAATTACACTGGTACAGTATGGAACACATGACTGGCTAAATGGCTATAAGTCATCAAGGGTCTAAGGCAGTGGTTCCCAACCCTGGTCCTGGGGACCCCCTGTGTATGCTGGTTTTCGTTCCAACCACAATTGCAATCCCAGAATTTTAACAAGCTGTTATTTTTTCTTAATTAGGTGTTTTTATTGTATAGAGAGAACACTTTAAACTCTTTACTCTCTTAAGCCACATTATGTTAGCAATAGCTATGCATGCCATGAAGAAAAAATGTTCATTATGCTCATTGTGTTATATTGCAAACAATTACAAAGAAGAAGTAACAACTCAGGTGATTAGGCTCCTAATTAGGTAATTGAACGCAAGTTTAAGTTCCTTCATAATTTTTTCCTTAACACAATGCAGGTTTGGCTCGTTATCATTTGCTTTGTCTTTGAATTCTTCATTATTTACCAAACGGTTAGTTTTATTGGCCATGTGTCCACAATTTCACTAATTATGAGCCTATTGATTCACCTCAGTCTTTAATTTGATCAGTTAAAACATTTTTTACCTCCTTTTAATTGTTTACAATACAACACAATGTCAATCTTGGACTTTTAGTCTTCATGGCATGCATAGCTATTACTAACATAATGTGGCTTAAGAACGTAAATAATCCCTCTAAACATTAAAAACACCTAATTAAGAAAAATTAACAGCTTGTTAAAATTCTGGTATTGCAATTGTGGTTGGAACGAAAACCAGCATACACAGGGGGTCCCCAGGACCAGGGTTGGGAACCACTGGTCTAAGGTATCAAACGAGCCCCAAACCATCACTTTGGTTAAGTAGATGTGGATGGATCACTTTAAGGGTTATTTATCCTGAATCATTTTCCTATAGAACTCTATGGGGAAAAAAGTCAGGAGAAACAACCCTTAAAGTGATCCATCCACATCTACTCCATTTCTGGCCGCAGAGTGATGCTTTGGGGCTTGTTTGATACCTTAGACCCTTGACTTACAGCCATTTAGCCAGTCATATGTTCCATACTGTACCAGCGTAATTTACAGCTGAATCTAGTCTCACCCCCAAATTCCCATAGAGATCAATTCAAATGCAGATAGGTTATAGTATCGCTTGTAACAGTACCTGAAAATAAGATAACGAGAGTGTTTTGATGTTTATGGGTCACAGACTTCAGGAAGTAACAGCATGCAAAGGATATGCGACCAAATATGAAATATGATACTTTAAAAATACGTTAAAGCAAAGGGTATGAATACTTATGTAAATGAGAGATTTCAGTTTTAGATTTTTCATAAATTTGCAAAAATTTCTAAAAACATGTTTTCACTTTGTCGTTATGGGTTATTGAGTGTAGATTGATGGGCAAAAATGGCAATTTTATCCATTTAAAATTTAATCTACAACACAATAAAGTGTGAACAAAGTGAAGGGGTATGAATACTTTCTGTCCCCACTGTAGGTAGTTTAGTTGAGGTGGAGTCTAAAAAAGTGCGTTTTCAGACCACGACGGAAAACTGACTGTTATGTCTAGTCTACCCTTCTTAGACATATATTACTCACAACGGAACCGAGACAGAGGTGAAGAAATACGTTTGATAACAACGGATGAGTTTACTGCAAGTTTGGCTTGTTACATGCATGCATCACTTCGCACTCTCGCGAAAAACCAACTTGATTACCCATGAGGCTTAGCTTTACAATAACAACTATGGTAACTCACATAGCCCAAAATAACAATGTATGTATTTCAATACATAACATATTTCCTCTCCCCTTAAATTGTAATGTCCACATTAGCATAATCAACATTAAACATAAACTAGGAAGAGAGGGTAGACTGCCTCAACATCCCACTTAACCCAAAGGGAATTATTCTGTCCCTTGTTTCCAGGGTTTGCACTAAGCTTCTTATAATACTCAGGAGGCTTCCTGTCTCTTGGGGGGTTGCGCCTCAGCGCAGGAGCAGGCTCAGGTTCCAGCTCGACCACAGGAGGATCTGGAGGTTCTGGCTCCATTGCAGGTGGCGATGGCATGGTTAATGCTAGTGCTGACATGCTCTAGTGTGGTGTCAGCTCGCTGGTGAGCGTGAAGTCCGGTGCATTGGATGTGGGGATGGTCATTGCAGTCTCTCTAGTCAACAACTGGTCCACGTGCCTACGCCATGTTTGATTGTCTCTGGTGTGAACATGGTAGGACACGGGCCCAGTCTTCTGTCCACTTCTCTTTGGTGGTGTAGTTGGGTACTAGGACTGGGTCTCCAACAGAGAACTGTCTGTCTTTAGACCGCTTGGCTCACTGATTGACTTGCTCTTGCTGTTTTTCGTGGATTGATGTTTCCGTAGAGATAGGTCGCAGTAGATCAAGACATGTCCGGAGCTGTCTCTTCATCAGAAGGTAAGCTGGTGAGGTTCCAGAAGTTGCGTGAGGGATATTACGATACTTGTGCAGAAAAGCATCAAGGCATTGCTTCAGGAGCGCCTCAATTTTGGATGCCTTGAGGGCATGTTTCACAGTTTGCACCATTCTCTCAGCCAATTAATTGCTGGTGTAATGGTTACACAGGGACATTTTGGGACTCTGGCTTTCTGATCATGAGACTGGGCCTCCTGCGGAGTCATTCACAATTAACACTCCTGATCAACTGAGGCACAATGGAATGTCTATCCAAATTCTTCATGTGACTCTGAGATGAACACAGACTGCTTGATCGATCAGGCACCGGGTTAGGCAGGAACACCCCCCTCTTTAGAGAAGGAGAGGGGGGACCCAAATTTAACACACAAACGCACACCCTGAGGAAATAGCTGGTCCATCTATGTTTCATTGTTGGTTCCAAGGGAATGAGCCAATCTATTGTATGGGTGCCCTAAAGCAGGGGTTCTCAATCCTGGTCCTGGGGGACCCCTGTGTATGCTGGCTTTCGTTGCAACCGCAGTTGCAATCCCAGAATTTTAACAAGCTGTTAATTTTTCTTAATTAGGTGCTTGTCATGTTTGGAGGAATTATTCACCCTCTTAAGCCACATTATATCAGAAATAGCTATGGATGCCATGTAGAATAAACACCCCATGTTCACATTGTGCTATATTATTTAAAAAAGATAAGAAAATTATTTAACAGATCCATTTAAAGACTGATTTGAATCAATAGGCTCCTAATTGGTGAAAGTGTGGACACATGGCCACTAAAATTAACCATTTCGTAGATAATGAAGAATTCAAACACAAAGCATATGATAACGAGCCAAACCTGCATTGTCTTAAGCTTAAAGAAAAAATTGAGTTAAACACATGTGTTCAACAACCTAATTAGGAGCCTATTGATTCACTTCACTCTTTCATTTGAGTGAAAATACATTATTTTGTAACCTTTTCTTATGTAATTGTTGCAATATAGCACAATAAGCACAATGTGAACATGGGGAGTTTGTTCTACATGGCATGCATAGCTATTTCTGACATAATGTGTCTTAAGTGGGCGAATAATTCCTCCAAACATGAAAAGTACCTAATTAAGAAAAATTAACAGCTTGTTAAAATTCTGGGATTGCAACTGCGGTTGCAACGAAAACCAGCATACACAGGGGTCCCCCAGGACCAGGATTGAGAACCCCTGCCCTAAAGCCATCTACCAATTGGGATCAAAGGGATTTTGACCATAAAAACCCATGTAACTTTACTAACGTCGCTCTGATGGGAAAGACGCAGCCTTACCCATACCAGACGCACCACTGAACCCGGATGGCTCTGATGGGAAAGGCACAGCCTTACCCTTACCAGACGCACCACTGAACCCGGACGGCTCTGATGGTAAAGACACTGTCTTACGCCTACCAGACGCACCACTGAAACCCTGATGGACTTCTGCGTTTTCCAACCCGCATCTCGCCTGATCACCGAGACAGAGTTGGCCTGCCACCGTCCACAAAATAAACCAAGCTGGTTTATTCTCAACAGCTGTTTTGAGGACACGTTTCTTCAAACTGTTCCTCTACTATCTCCCTTGCGGCCGGATCCAAGTGGAGATCTGTGCATGTCCACGTCGACCTGGCTGGAAACCTGTTGCGACCCAACTTCGGTGAAGAAGTCTCCAGGAGTCCACGTACCTGCTGGGACCTTGGACCAGCTGACGAGCTGACATCACTTACGGAATCGGGACTGGCCTCCCTTTGTTACCATTAATGCGTATTGAAACGCATTTTATTTAGCACTGACATCAATTGATAGGCTAGCATAAAACCTGTAATACCCTGTTGAGGTCATTTTACTGCTGGTTCCTACTGTTGTTTGTATTTTGTTTGGCTATTCCCGACCGAAACACGCATAGAAAATTTCCCTGGCCTTATAGTTTTACACTGTTAAAACTTTATATGTATGAGACTGATAAAATGAGCTAACCACAAAATACAGTTTAGCATGTCATGAACCCATAACACAAACTAACCTTTCTTAATGGTAGGATTAAATTAGCTTCTATATTTAGCTGTCACATAATTATCATTTCCTCTGATTAAGATTAAGTCAGAGAATGTTATATCAATTATTGTTTCTATAATTCAGATATTCATAGTTGAAGCTCTCAAAATAACTGAGTGCATGCTCCAGGTCCGTTTGTGGTAGAGCACTGAGATCCATTTCTAGCACAGCAAGCCACAAAGTTAGTTAGTAGTTCCTTGGTTTCTGCTTTCCTAAACAACGCGGGTCTTGAAATCGCTTTTGGGGGCGAAATCAAATCGATCTCAGCCAAGTATTCAGGCTCCCAGCTGCTGCAGAAGAGGTGCCTGGGAAACGCCGGGCGGTGGGCGCAGCCAAGCGGAGCTCGGAAGCCTTCCCGAGGGGATGCAGACTCCAGCAGCGACCGAGCAACCATCGAGGGAACCCTGGACGATCTGAGCCCCCGAAGACCCAAAGAACTGTTCCGGGAACGTGACTGTCTCGGCACCAACAACGCCGAGCGCTGAAAGTGTCATCATAACGGCAATTTCACCTGGAAATCGACTTTCTGTGCCCCGCGCTCCCCTGACAACAAGTGAATGCGGTCCAACAAATAATAAACACGGAGTTCATCACAACAACTAACAAGGGACAACAAACAATCGACACAGAGGTAACCCTCGCAGCCAGACAGCTGTAGGGAACCCGGCCTTCAAAAAGCATTGCAAATTTAAACTCTTTAAAATTGTAAACCAGTCAAATGTTATTTGGGACCCACAGTTTAAACCCAGGGGACTTTTAGGTGGGCATTTGAATATCAGAAGTGTTATCTCCAAAATTGACCAAGTTCACCATATCCTCAGTGACTCCAACCTAGATTTTCTATGCCTATCAGAGACATGGCTACATAGTTACTCGCCATCCTCAGCAATAGATGTACCAGGATATAAGGTATTTAGACAGGATAGGTCCAAGGGAAGGGGTGGTGGGGTGATGATTTATATCAGAGATAGCTTCCACTGTAATTAAATAAAATGGTCATCCGATATTGATTTGGAATGTATTGGAATGTATTGGTCTATCTGTAACTCTCTCACCTCAAATGTCTTTTACCCTTCTTGCCCTGTACCGCCCTACTCTACCATTGAATTTTATGACTGTACTCAAAAGTGTACTCAAAGAATGTGACCACAAGAAAGAAGTGTTATTGATGGGTGATTTTAACATTAATTGGGAAAATAGAACTAATAGGAAGACCCTCAAACAGATTACAGACAAATTTGATTTAACACAACTGACTATTGGGCTAACCAGAATAACCACTACCTCCCAAACTCAAATAGACTTGATTTTTAGTAATCGACCCGAAAGAGTAGATAAGACACTCAACTTTATCACTGGGCTTTCTGACCACAATTTGACACTTTTATCGAGGAAGCTGACAAAGAAACGGTTCCAGAATGGCCATACACTACCGGAACAGCTCAGGATCCCCAAAAGTGAGCTCATAAATTTTGAAAATGCAATAAAACAAAACAACTGGAATGTCATACTGCCAGGATCAAATGTGGAGGAAGACAGTAGTCTACTCATACATGAAATTCAGCGTATAGCCCATATATTTACACAAAGGGTAAAAGGCAAGAAAAATCAAAAGAGATCACTACCGTGGATGAACTCTGACTTACTGAAGATGATGAAGGAGAGGGACCTCTCTTTGAAAAGGGCCCTGAAGTCTAAGCAGGCAAATGATAAACGTACATTTATCATGCTGTGGAACAAGGTTACCAAAGAGGTCAGGAACGCTAAAGCCAACTTCTTCATCAGCATCATAAGTGAAGCCAGAGGCAACACAAAACTAATCTGGAAGCAGATTCAGAAACTGGTAGGGAGTGATCATCTCAGACACAGCAAACAACTAGAACTAAATACTAATAATAAACTAGTGCAAGACCCAATGGAACAGGCAAAAGTGTTTAATGAATACTTTATTGATTCTGTCAATAAGATTGCACAAGGCTCTCCAATTACATGTGAGATTGCTACCCCAGTGGATCCTACTCTGCCCACTTTCAGCATTGACCATATAACAACCAGCAAAGTACACATGATCATTGACTCATTCAAACATTCCACAGCCAAGGATATATTTGGGATGGACACTGCTATGCTTAAAAACCTCAAAGAGTCTCTAGCTCCACCCATTATGCAGATCATGAACCTGTCAATCTCTGAGTGCATTTACCCAACTGCTTGGAAGACAGCTGTGATCTCTCCCATTTTTAAGTCAGGTGATTCTCGGGACATTTGCAATTACAGACTAATCAGCATTCTGCCTGCAGTATCCAAGATACTAGAGAAATGGGTAGCAGAACAGCTTATCTCTCATTTAAACAATAGCCCCTTCCCACTGCATCCCATGCAATTTGGCTTCAGAGCACAGCATTCCACAGATACCGCCAACTGTCTTTTTCTGGAAAAGATCAAATCACTGATGGACAAGCAAGGTGTTGTGAGTGCAGTATTCCTGGATTTTAGAAAGGCTTTTGACACAGTCAACCATAAGGTTTTACTTGCTAAGCTATCCACCTTCAACTTTTCCCACAACGCCATCAAATGGACAGAGTCATACCTCAACAATAGAACTCAATGTGTGAAAGTTCATAACCATCAATCAGACACCATCAACTCCCTTACTGGCGTCCCACAAGGATCCATTCTAGGACCACTTCTGTTCAGCCTATATGTTAACGTCTGTGTCGTCGGTGTATAACGACGATCCAGTTATACACCGACGACACAGTGGTCTATGCACATGGTAGCACAAAGCAACAAGCTGCAGCAAAACTCTCCAACGCATTGGGCCACATAACAACGTGGCTTGAACAATCATGCCTCCAGCTCAATGTTGCGAAAACTGTTGCCATGTTCTTCACAAAAAAACCATGCACCACCCCGGACCCAGATGTCATGATATCAGGAGGAAAACTGCAGATAGTCCATGAATACAAGTATCTGGGCATTCTCATTGACTCAAATCTATCCTTCAAATCTCACATCAAGAAAGTAGGCCACAAGGTTAAGTTCAGTCTATCTAACTATAGGTTCATCAGAAATTCCATGATTATCGATGCCGCCAAACTGTACTTCAACGCAATGATAGTCTCCCATCTCACATACTGCTTAACTAGTGTAGCACAGGCTAACAAAACATCACTCAAGCCACTAGAAACACTGTACAAACAGAGCCTTAAAGTCCTGGACCAGAAACCAAACTCACATCACCACTGTCTCATTTTACAGAAGTACAAACTTCTGAGCTGGGAAAATTTTATCCTTTTCAAAAACCTCTGCCTCCTCTACAAAATCCTACATAACACTGCACCCCCTCCGTTTCATACATACAGTACATCACACAGAGATCAAGCACCAGCCGCACAACCAGAGCCTCCACCCGAGGAGACTGCATTGTCCCACACAGAGTCAGTGCATTTAGCCGCTCAGCATTTTCAGTTAAAGCATCACAGGATTGGAACTCAATACCCACACAGATCAGGGATCTCAATACTTACCGTACCTTCACTGCACATCTGAAATCATGGCTCATCAATAGTAATCAACCATGCACACATTAATACAGTAGATGCTCCTATTGCTATCAAGCCAACAACTGTTCTGTCCCAATTATTTGTCCTGTCATGTCCTTTCATGAGTATGTTCCTTTCCTGTATAGTGCATGTGTATGTCATGTCCTGTCATGAGTATGTTTCTCTCCTGTATAGTGCATGTGTATATTTTGGTATTTTAACAGTATGTTAATATGTGTTCCATGTGCCCTTATGTCTGTCATATAGCTTATTTTTATTGCATTTTTATTGTATTGTATTTGACATTTCAGGTTGCCTTTTTAACATCCGGCCAGGGACTCCAGATGAAAACTAGCCTCTTGGCTAATTCTGGCTCATTTACGATGTATTGTTTCTACAATTCATTGTCTATTAATGTGCATTGTCCCTGACAAATAAACAAATAAAATAAAAAATAAAAAAGCCAATAAAACATATGTAATTTTCCAACCCGTGTCTACGTTATTTCACCAAGTTGGGCTCTACTGACGTATAGAATTCTAATTGAGTGTTGAACTTAATTAATTCTGAATAAAAGTGACCAAACCTCACTACACTGGATGGGTGGTATGGACTTAAGAGGATGTGCTTCATTCCATTGTTCTGTAGGAAATCCTCCATCTCCTTCGATACAAACGATGGCCCATTATCAGTGACAATCTGCTCAGGCAGTACAAATCAACCAAACATCTCCCTCAATGTCTGAATAGTCTTTTCAGAGGTGATGGTGGACATGACAGCAACCTCCGGCCACTTTGAGTGTGCGTCCACAGCCACCAGTAGCATAACCCCATCAACCGTACCTGCAAAATCCAGATGAGCACGCTGGCCAGTCCCAGGGAAGTAACGGGCCGGGCTTGGCGTTTTCTTATGACTTGACATGATGGGCATGATCTGGCTTTAGATTCAATGTCATGGTCTAGTCCAGGCCACCAGAAATAGCTATGTGCTAGCTCTTTCATCCTGACGATGCCACAATGGCCCGAGTGTAGTTCCCTCAAGACTGGTTCTCTTAGCTTTGGTGGAATTATGACACGCATGCCCCAGACCAGGCATCCAGCAGTCACAGTCAACTCCTTCCCCGGAGAAAGGTAAGGCTGAAGATCAGGTGGTGCATAGGCGACACATGACCTATCGCCTCTCATGACGCGGTCAAACACCGTGGAGAGGATAGGGTCCCCCTATATCTCCTTCCTGACCTGATGTGCCATCACCGGGGCGCTCTCCACCATGTCCAAGCAGTCCAAGCTGTCAGTTTATTCCTGAGTTATGAAATATATATTTCCTCCATGGTGACCATTTAGGAAATATAGGCCATTGCACCACACACCGAGACCATCAAAACAATATCAAACATGAGTAGGTCTATGTTCGTGTTGTCATGAGAATCCTATCTCTGTATACTTTTCAAATGTGATTAATATTGATGCCACAAACAGTCCCAGAACTCTTGCTGAGAATATTACATTATACCCTAGTTTCCCCTGTTCAGTCAGGTACATTATCTGTGTGTATTTACTAATGTAACCCTCAGAAACTGAACAATATATGCTTATTCCTCTGGAAAAAGAGTGTATAATGTATGTTCCAGTGTCCAGACTATTTCCAGTATATACTGTACAATGTAGCAAAAATATTCATCACATTTTAAGGTTTTTAGGCTTTTTGAAGACAAAAGCAGTCTGTACTGTTATATTATGCTGTGTGGGCATTATTTGAAGGAAAGGGATGTGTCCTGCCTCAGTGACGTCAGGTGGGGCACTCTTGTATTGTCCATGTTGTTATGACGTCCTACATTCTTGGACGTCATAAACCTCAGGTCAGATGGTCCCAGTAGACATCCCGGCACCGGATGCATGGCTTTACAGCTCCCCAAGATCACAGGGTGCCACTTCCCAGCATTGTGTTCTCTTAGGTGCCCTGGGATGTTAAATCCTGTCTTACACTTGCATCGACCCGCCTCCACTCCGAGTATTATTTGCTTTCCATTGGGTTTTAAAAACTGTCTGTCAAATATTCCAGCCAATAGCTAAGACTCTTGTCTTTCAGACAAGCCCTCATTCAACACAAAGCCCTTGTAAATCAAATAAATACAGCCCTGCGTAAGAGGAGGAGGCAACCAAGAGTAATTATTGAACCAAGATGGCGCAGTGTTTTTACCTTGTAGCGTAGCTCACTACATTCCGTTTAGCAAAGCACAATTCATAAGGTAACTCCGCTGTTTATCTTTTTACTTTACAGTCTCTTACATACAGTTTTTGGTTAGTTATGTCTAGGTTATTCAGGAGTTTCTCCGTGCAGCAGGTCCTAGCCCAAATATGGTTTTGCGGTCTCAGTGACGCAGAGTGATATAAGGTAACAGATTATTTTGCTGGTATACCAGTGCGAATTCACTGTTATGTATAAAACGAATCCCTCTGAAATGTCAAATATTCAAATGAATATAGCTAACATTACTATATTGTAACAATGGCAAGCTAGCCAGCAAAATTACACATAGCAGCTAGCTAACTATTTGTGTCTGAGATGAGTTGTTCCGAGTTTCTTTTGAATGAAATGGCGTCTGAAGGGTTTGTTTTGTTCCACGAATAAATTGTTCGGTATGCAGTACAGCAGGCTGTGCAGATAAACGAATGAGCAATTTATGCATGACGTAACATGAGGGATAGATAACATGAGGATGAGTTTGTTGTTGATTATTATGCAGGGGTTTATTTTATCTAGGGTGGACATTTGATTGTATATACTGGACTCATTTCTGGTTAATGAGGCTCTGGTGGAATACAAGATTCACTGTGCTGCTACATGGGTTTGAAAAGCTTTTTGGGGACCACGGGTAGGCTAGTTAGTTGTGTAATATGAAACACACCAAAAACACATCGAATAATGAACTTTTATTGCCAATTATCAGATTTTATTGTAAAATCAGGTCAAAAATCTGAAATTTGAATGTAGGTACCCGTTTTTTAGTTTTTTCACAATTTCTGTATATAAATTGTTGTAGTTAAGTAGCAAAAAGTGTATGCATATGAATTATTACTACTTAGTCATAATAGTGCAGTTCTCTGTTTTAATAAAAGTTATGAACCATATTTGTAGCCTTTACAGTTTTTGAGATAAACAGCTTTGTTGGTCACTAGTGAAAACAGGTGAAAATTTGTATATTTTGCCCTTGGTAGGAAGAGGTTAACAGTATGCCGTTTCTTCTTTGAGCGCCATTTTTCTGTTTTCTTGTCCTTGAAAGTGTTCTTTATTGATTTCTGTCTTTTAACTTTGCAAACCCGCTCAATGTGCCCTTTCTTGTCACAGTGGTGGCATGTCGGCTCCTTAGCCCAGCACTCTGATGGGTGGTGATCCTGTTTTCCACAACGGTAACATTCCTTAGTGCCACCTCTCTGTCTGTCAAATGTGGCAGCTACACTGTGCACTCTTGATGCAGCCCCGAGCTGCAGTGCTTCCTTGGCAGCTAGCTCCACTGATACCACAATGTCTACAATGAGGTTCTCTACTGTGAGCAGGCGCTTCTGTATTGCCTCACTCCTTAACCCACACACAAGTCTGTCATGCAGAGTGTCATTTAATGATGCTTGTCAATTTCAAGCATCATTAAATGCTTGAAATTGAACATTGTCAATTTCAAGCATTTAATGATGCTTGAAATTGACAATGTTCAATCAGTTTCTTCAGTACTGCCACATATTGAGCAATGGATTCACCTTCTTCTTGATTTCTTTTGTGGAACCTGAACCGCTCTGCAATTACTAAAGGCTTTGGGCAAAAATGTCCATCCAACTTTTCCAGAATCTCCTTGTAGGAATAATCACCTGGCTTGTTTGGTAGGAGAAAGTCCCTTAGTATGCCAAATGTTTTAGCTCCTGATACACTAAGGAAAGTTGCCAGCACCTTGTCATCTTTGTCATTAGCTACAACAAAAAAGTCGAACCGTTCAGTGTAAGCACTCCAAGTCTCCACCGTTTCATCAAACTGTCCAAATGCTCCAGTCATAGGCATTTTCTCGCTGTTCTTGGACTGTTCCTTTACTTAGCAAATTCGTTTTTACTAGCTAATGTCTTTCTCTTGCAATTTTCGCTGTTTCAGTGCGTATTTTTCTTTTGCTAGGTAACTTCACTTACGTGCATTTTCCAGCCTTTTACTCGTTTCACCGTTGTCACTCCTCTCCCCTCTTCCAAAATGTGCCCCGAGTGTTTTATTTTTTTATTTTTTTTATAGCTCGCGCACCTCACTGCATTCAGAATGCCGGACATCAATTGTCACCATCATTCAGGGAAAGAACACTGCATAAGTTTGTCAATCCTCGTTGCCAGTTATCTTGTTATGTCTATACCCTTCTTAGATATATATTAAGGCCGTTTCACTCCTGATAGTCCGCTTCCTTGGTTCGCACCAGATGCGAGAATGATACATTGACAATGTAGCCGCCCCCCTGGTGAGCCCCCCTTCCCTGGAGGAATTTTGGGGAAAACAGCTCTGTGGCTTGTATCACACCAGCCACCACAGAGGATGTGACCCCACAGGACGTGGAAGTTGCTGTTGCAGTCCTCTCAGCTGAGCCTAGTGAGCAGACCATCAAACCCCTGGAGGCAGAACCTGCTACTGCAGACACAGCAGCCCAGCCTGGTGAGGAGACCGTCAAACCCCTGGAGGCAGAACCTGCTACTGCAGACACAGCAGCCCAGCCAGGTGAGGAGACCATTGAACCGCAGGACGCAGAACTGGCTTCTATAGGCCCCATCAGCCCTGCCAAGTGGAGAGGTCTACGTACCGCAGCAGGTGGAGTCAGCCCCCACAGACCAGTCCACCCAGGCCGAGGACCCCCACCCCACCCCCTGTGGACCTTTCTTCCCCCTCCTGCTGCTTCCCCTCCTGCTGAATCCAGGGAACCTCTGTCTGCTGCACAGACAGAAGGGGTGTGCTTTGTGGACTCTCCCACTTCCACAGTTCCTGTGACCGAGGAGATAGGGGGACCTCTGCGAAAGCCTTGCTCCCCTATCAGAGCTGCAAAGAGATCCCGGGAAAAACGGAGCAGGAAGCCAACCCCCAGCCGTTTTACGACTCCTCTGGCCCTCAAAGTCTCCGCCAGAGTGTTCTCTTGCACTCCAAAGCAAGATGGAAGCAGCCAAGTTGGAACAACAGCTTCCCACACCCTTATCTCTCCACCCCCGAGCCACACCTGCAAACTTCGCACACACACGTCATCCAGGGAAAGTGCAAGAGCCCCTTTCCGACATCAGAAGTGTTCGGAGAGCAGTGATGGACTGGAGGCCTACGAGCGACGATCAGCCCCAGCTGCCCAGAGAGGGAACCAAAGCCAAAACTGGCATAGACCCCTGGACGGAGATGAGATGGGCGTGGTTAAGGGGCATCCACGTGCGGAAGAAGCAAGATGACAGGATGCCTTCTGTCATCCCGGTTTGCTGAACGCTGTGGCCCTCCGCAGCCTGCCAGTAACCACACTGGGGTTCTAGGAGGTAGGAGCTAGGGGTTCTAGGAGCTAGAACTTTTGCTCTCTCTCTCTCTCTCTCTCTCTCTCTCTCTCTGTTTCTCTCTTTCCCTGTTGGTCTCTCTCTGTCTCCCCCCCCCCCCCCCCCCCCCCCCCACATCCCTACCACCATCTTTTAACCTAATACCATGCCCATATGTATTTTAAGTCCCTTTTATAGAGTGTAGGTGCCCCCTCAAATACTGTTCCTGGACACTTATGGACAAGTCTGCCCTATATATGTGATTATTTTGACTGGCAATCCCATGGACAGTAAACCCTGTCCGTAAAGTTCCCCTGCATGGACTGACAGTGCTCATAACATGCAGTGCTATCATTAATTGTTCCCCTCTTCACATGTTGCTGTGAGTGATAAGGCCTAAGCCCTCAACTCCCACAGTCTTCTCCTGCCATTCCCTAAAGGACACCCACAGACACAAGTGCAAACAAATGCAACCGGACCCACACCCTGCCGCGGGAAGCCAGCCTAAGCAACTGCCGTTAGCAGTCCACCCAACTGGACCCAGGCTAAAGGAGCCAAAATGGATTCCGACAGGGAAAGAGGCGCTTCCCCACCCGTCAGAAGAGGTCCTGGCCGCACTTTGCCACCTGTGGATCATCCAGCTGCCTGTCAAAGGAGACAGAGCCCCCGCACGCCGTGCAGAACTGCTAGAGACACTGTTGGTCGCATTGCATTTCACTCACGCAATTGCAACATTAATGGGAAAAAGCACTGCATGTTACCCAAAGTCCAGGGAAGCCCATGTCCCTTGCCAGTCTAGATACCTGGACACTGGAGAAGGAAGAGACTGAACCAGGGTGTCATAACAGCAGCGACACATAAGTGTGTCTAATGGAGATATGTCCCCGCACCACACCGGATCATCGTGTGACATACGTCAGGGTGTCCATATATCTGCTGGCCAGCAGATCACAACGGGTCTATTAAACTGGGCATGGACTAAATGTTTTAAAGATGGTTGGGGAACCATTTGGACAGTTGTTTTTGTTGTTAGCAGGTAACTGCATCTTCAATGTTCAAATGTGTAATGTGATTCCTATTTGGTGATGTAAGAATAGGTTTTTAGCAGGTGCATGTACCTATTCTTACAAGAGAGGGAATGTAGGATATCCAGATATAAGTAAAGTACCCCCCCTCCCTTCTCTCTGTCTCTGTCGCTCTCTCTCTCTCTCTCTCTCACTCACCCCCACAAACATCAAAAATAAGCCAGTCTTTGTCATAAATGACCCCCCTCCTCCACACCTTAACCCAATCAGGACAGGGATGCTCTCCCTGTAAAGATATTTTATGGAGCCGCAGAAAAAGAGGTTAGTCAGTTTTGGAGTTTGTTTGGAGAAGAAGTTAATCCTTTTTGTTTTTGTGGTGGTAGTTCCTTTCTTTCCTGTTCCTGGAAGGTAAATAATATTTGCAGTTTCTGGCTTATCTCTCTCTTTACTGGTATATTCAAATTAATGTCTGGTTTAATGTCTTCCCTTTTGTAAATTATAAGTAGTCAGCTTACATTCCTTAGTGAATGTATGATTTCAAGTCATTATTCTAATTGACTGTTTTCATTTAATTTAAAAGTATTTAATCTCAAGACCTGATTTAGACCTTGTTTTGGCTTGTTGGTTGATCCACCAGGTTACTGCTCGACTTACCTATCAAAAAATATTATTTAATAATAATAATTATTAAATTAAATAACGTAAAACTTATTTTGAATGTAGGTTAAGTGAGGGGTTCTAGCACGCAATAGCGCTTGTGTTCAGTATTCAGAGTGCCGAACGTTTTAAGAAGGGCATTGACTGTTGGAACCACTGGATTCAGAAAATACACATTTTACCTAATCCTCACTTACCCGACAATGGTAAGAGTTACATTACATTACATTACATTTATTTAGCAGACGCTTTTATCCAAAGCGACGTACAGTAAGTGCGTACAGAGACATCATCATCATTACAGAACAGACGAGGCAAAGCACATCCTTTGCATAATGTAGCAGCTATCCCTAGCAGCTATCCCGAGTTCTTCTTTCTTCTTAAGCCCTTGGCTCCTTCAAGGAGCATAGGCCACTGATGAATGTCCTCCATCTCACTCGGTTGGGGGCAAGTTTTTCGAGGTCTCCCCAGTTGTGCCCACTCCCAGACATCTCTGTCTGGACATCTCTCCTCCAACTGTTACTGGGGCGGCCTCTTTTTCTCTTCCCCTGTGGGTTCCACTTTAAGGCTTGTCGGGTGGTGTTGGTGGCTGGTTTCCTGAAGGTGTGTCCTATCCAGCTCCACTTTCTTCTTAGGATCTGTAGGTCAATGGGATCCTGTCCAGTTCTCTCCCACAGGTCCACATTCCTGACTTTGTCCCTCCACCAGATATTCAGGATCCTCCTGAGGCAGTTGTTGATGAATGTTTGTAGTCTGGTTGTTGTTTGTTTTGTTGTTCTCCATGTTTCCGATCCGTACAGCATCACCTGCTTCACGTTGGAGTTGAAGATGCGTAGTTTGGTTTTAGTTGAGATGGTTTTGGAGCTCCAGATCTTCCTTAGTGGTAAGAGAAGCCATGTGAATTAATAACCAAACCAAGAGACAAAAGCCCTATTCGGACAGGATGTTTTCAGGACAATGTCTGTAAAGTAATTATTATCACAGGACGTCTGTAATATTAATGGCTGATTCGGACGGGATAAAGTATCTCCGTAATCAGCGTCTAGAATTACAGAGACGGGAGTGGCTACTCCATTTTGGCGTCACACCGAAAATGTTCCCCACGCGTCATACAACGTTAAACATCCTATCTTCACTGCAAACTGATTGCTTCTGGTAGAAAATCGCTGGCAGGGAGCAATTGAAAAAATGCAGGCGCCAAAAAAAAAAAAAAAAAACTATGTGGAGACAATGTTGTCCACAAAAAGAAACAAACATGTCCACAAAAAGTGTGAGGAATCCTGCATTACACCTCTTTATTAACGTTAGCTTGAGAAAAACAGCGTTAGGCCATAACATGTATGTAAGGCTATAGCTAGGCTACAATAGCTTTCCTAAAGCTATATTCGGTCATATTCGGTCATATTCGGACACAGCCCAGGTTAGCTGGGCTGCGCCTGCGGTGGTTGGACCTCCTGGGGCGAGGCATAGATGGGGGTTAGACACATGGTAGGTGGTGAAAAGAGGTTAGATAGAGTCCTAGTGTAGATCAGAACAAACAAACAAGTCAGCTTTGAGGTACGTTTTCTCTCGTTTGGTGGGTGTGTCAGAGGTGTTACCCAATCAGCAGTGACGTGTATATAAACCCCGCCGTATTAAAAAGGCAACGCTTGCGTAACACAACAGGGTGTTCAACGCACCACTGTTTCCGTTTAAATAAATGTTTTGCTACATTTTGTCAGGGCTGAACGCAGCCCAGGTAAATTGATGATGAGGCTGCCATATTACAGCCTATGCTTGAGTTTCTTAATTGCACTCAGCTGCTTGCACACAGGTGAAACTGGTTCCAACTAGTTCTAATTATCAACACAAAAGACAGGTAGTTGGCCCAATTACAGTGAGCAAGCTACCAACTGACTGCAAACAATTCAAAATAAACTAAGCTACCGAGTGACTCCAATCTGTTCAATTAACTAACAACAGCTGAAAGTAATGAAAAAAGATATGCTTATCTGAATCCGAGTGTAGCCTAGATGATCCATGACACAGCAAGACATCTGGTAAGGGAAGAAGAAAATTGGTGCCCTGGTGGACACAGGAGTGTTCTGTGGCTGTGAAGAATTGAGATAAGGCTTTTAGGGAATTAAAAAGGACTCACAACTTCCAGAAACTAATAAATTATAAAAGGTGCCACGCAATGGTCCGGAAAATCATTAAAGAAGAAAAAAGGAAATATTGGTGAAATTATTGCAATACACTATTGCAATACGCGAAATACATTGCAGCACACCAATAGAAGAGGTGTGGGGAATGATAAAAAAAGATGAGTGGAGTGAGGAAAGAATGGGGGTATCCTGTGTTAGAAAGTGATGGAATATTAGCAGTAGAAATTTAAAAGAAAAGGCAGACATGTTAGTTAAAGCTTTAGTCAAAGTACATAGTTCTGATAACTTGTCAGAAGAGGCAAAGAAGGGAAAAAACAAAGGAAGCGAATTTAGAAATGTTGGATTGGAGAAATGGAAACAATAACACAAGCATCAATGTAATTTTCTCATTAGAAGAGATGAAAAGGGCAATTGGCAAATCTGGATTAACATCTCCCGGAAAAGATTAAATTTGTTATATAATGTTAGAGCATCTAACAGATACTATGGAAGCATATCCGCGCCAAAATTCAAATGAAATTGCATTTCTTTTACATTCGATGTGCGCAAAAACCATGACATAATTCAAATGAAAATGCAAAAGGACACTTTGCGTTTTCATTTGCAAGTTAATGTACGCACTTTATCTGACAATTTGAAAATGTTAATGCAAATCCATTTCACATTTAATTTGTCTTGCCCTCTACGACACAACCCTGCCATAATTTTAATGAAAATGAAAAACCACATTTCTTATTGCAATCGCATGATCCATGACAAAAAGGAAATGATAATTCAGTTCGCCATTTACCATATCGTTTTCATGCTTTTGCGGCAAAGAGTGACATAATTCAAATGCAATGGCATTGCATCCATTTTCATTATCATTTCCACGTGTTCACGCAAAAACCCTGCCAAAAATCCGAACTGAACATGCAAACTGTCAAGGTTGCCCATCAAGGCGGGGCCTCGAAGAAAGGGGCGTTACAGGGGTTCAAACCACAATTTATGGTTCAACTTCAGTGGTTGTCTGTGATTTGGGTCGTCAGGCAGTTACCAGGCTTGATAGCGATATTTCCTAGTTCTCTGTGTTAGGGGATAATAGGCTAAATGATACGAATTTAAAAGGAAACGAGGTAGCCTAAAAGTTACGACGAGCCATAGCCAGCCCAATGTTAACTTAGTTAACAGTTTAGATATGTTCCCCTGCTTTCATTAATCGGTGTGGTAACTAGTCGAATGTTAGGCTACTGTCAAAACCAGCCGGCTATTCATGGCAAGCTATGCCTGAAAATGTGCTACCCTTTTCACCGTGGGCATTTCCATCACAATTTCTATTAATTAATGTTTTCTTTTAGATAGCCTTAGCCTACCCTTAGGCTATGTGCAGAGCAAAGGTAACGTAGTTCACAGAAAGCCTGAGACCAATCAAAACGAGACACAGCCTACAAAAACGGTGGGTTATTTTGTATGGTGTAGGCCTATAGGCTAATTTAAAAAATATATAATAAAAAAAAACTTGTGTAGGCATATTCCGCGTAGCCTATGTTGTGTAGACTGCACTTCATGTCTTTACCCAGCAGATGGCAGTAAAAGACTTGTAAAAACTGAAAGACACAGCAATTCAGCTTATTTTATTATTGGGTGAAAACACTGGGAAAACGACCCGGGAGTAGTATATGGAATACGGCTTATGTCACTTTGATTGATAGGGCATAGGTCAAAGGTCAAATGGGGTCATATTTGCATATTTTAATTTTTTAATTTTAATTTTTTTTTAATTTTTAAATTTTTTATTATTTTTATTTTTTAATTTATAATGTATTATTATTCGGGGGTGTGTTGTGGAGGTTTTGTTTCAAGGCTTTTATTTATTGGCATTGTGACGCTGTCATTTTATTGGGGGTTGTTTGTTGTAAACGTTGGTTTTATGGTCGGTCTTTGGGTGAGGATTTTTTTATTTATTAGAACAACCTCGTGAAAAAGTAACTTTGTATATATATATATATATAAATATAAATGTATAGGGTTAGTGGCAATAGTTTGTGTTAGCAGAAGCGTTTTAAAAGAATAAAATAATTCGAGATGGTTAATTGCAGACTTTTAAACGTGACAGATAGCGGTAGGCTAAATGAACAAACTAACACGTTATTGCGTTTCTGTATTTCCAGTGCGGTAGACTATAGAGAGCCGAAGGGTAACAAATTGTTGAAGTCTCTGCATCAAACGTGTGCGAATGACACCACAGACAAGGATTTAGAATTTTTTGCAAAGTCCGTGCGGAGTCCGGAGAGATCTTTTTCCAGACTTGCTAGAGAGAGAGAGCTGTTGTAAAGTCCTGTGTACAGCTGAAATGGAACAAGACCCCAACAGTAGTTTCCTTACCACAGGGCAGGACTGGCCGACAGGCAGACGCTCACGACAGACACAGTCACACAGCGTTGAACTACGAGCGGCTCTAGTATCAGCGGAACACAAGGTCTAGCTCTACTGCTAGAGAGAGAGGAATACGTGTGTGTATGAGGGATTTGGGGTTTCTGCTGACGAGTGGAAACCTTTGATTGACAAGGAACAGCTGTATTCTGGCGGGGTTATTCAAAATAAGTTTGAAATGAATGAATGAAATGCATAGACTGGAAATATTTCAACAGGCCGCAAAATGCCCCGAAACCATTGAAAAGAACTCCAAGACGCGTTTCAAAAAAAAATAATAATAATCTAAACGTCTGTATCACTGGTTCAGAACCATGAAATAAAACTTTCAGGATTTTTTGCTTTCAGTTGGCTAATACTTAGAGCCAATATGAGTGTTTAGTATCGAATGGAATGTAAAAGATGGGGGTTATTCAATTTTATAATTGAAATATAATATTGTGTAAGCGTAACTCTTTTCAAAAAAGCATTTATTTGTCAGGGTGTCTACAACCCACAACAGGGGATGGGTTTGAATGATCGAAACAGCTGTGAGTTTAAGCTGACCACAGGTTTTACGATCGTAGACCTATAAAGGTGTCGGCTTTTCCTGACAATTCCAGATGCAAAACAGACGCTGACACAATCGCCTGTAAAACAACCAGCAAAAGAAGCATGTCTACCACAGAAAACTCAACAGCGAAATCTCCAGAGGTTTTGACAAACAAGACTGTTTTGACAAGACCAAAAAAGCCTTATACAACGATGTCAAGGCTTCAAGGATGTTCATTTTACGAAGATTGGTCTGCAGAATTTTCAAAACGACGATGTGGGTACCATATCAACACGTCTGGCGAGGAACCAACAATGACCCTTTTCAACCTGTGTGAGGGGGAATTGTACAGCGAAAATTCAGAGTCTGTATTATTTGTGCACAAGGACTGGCTTAAATTCAAGCAATGTTACAAAGATGTTGTGGACGATGCAGTAGCGTAGGCAGAAACATTTGGGTGGGTGGGCCAAGAGAAATGATCGGTTGCATATGAGGTCTGTAAATTCATGGGTATAGAGACTAGCCTTGTTTACAGACACCAGAGAAACGCTGCTACAGCTGCCTTCGTCCTCCGCTGCTGGGTCTCAACTCCAACGTTATGGAGCTGAAACTAATGCTCATAATGTGTTTTGAACGTATAACGTTAGTTGTTATTGTAAAGTTACGTTAGATAACGTTAGCAAACCCACCAGTTAGTGCACTAACGTTACTTGTCTAACGTTAGCAAATGTTAACTTTGTTAAGCTATATTTACACGCTTAGCTACTAACGTAGGTTGATGTAACTGAAGGGTTTCCCCAAAGCCCCTGTCTCTCGCGAGTTATGGTTACCATGGTTGCCAATACAAACAAGTCTACCCCTTGACCCGGGAGCAGAATAAAATATAGCCTCTGGCTGCTGGCTAAGTTTGAAAGTGTGCATTCTGGATATAGCAGCAACATGTTGTTTACTGCTGGCATGCTTTGTACAGAGCTGGGATATATGTTTCCAATCTTTAAAGCCGAGTTTGGTGAACCGATCTTCTGCTGTTGCGGCAAAGTGGCGGCACGGTTTACAAAACACTGCGTCTGTGGCGATACTGTATTCAAGCCAGTTGAACATCGTGCAGAAAAACTCCGCGCTTTACCTGATGGGGCTGTTGTGATCGGAAATGAGTGGAGGTTAGGCTGTACTGACTCATCTTCTATCTCGGATAGGTCCGCGGTCCACTGGGGCTGGGTTGGGCTGAGCAGGAGGCTGACGCTGGGACGAACACTGCACCTGGGTTGGGGCCGAATTGGGGGCTAGCAGGGGCTGAGGACGAGGTAACGGATAGAGCTGGTGGAAGCAGTGGAGGACTTGATGGCAATGTAGCGCTAGCACTAGCAGCAGGAGAAATAGAGGTCCTTGAAGATTTACACGGAGGTTCGGATGCATTCTCGGAGTTGGTCGGAATTATTTTAATAAAATTTAGTAGTGAACTTTGTTTTTTCATGTGTATGAATCATTTGCTTGCTAGCTAATACTAACCATAGCATTACTCAAGACTGGAGCACTGAACAGTAGTTGAAAGAAGGGTGTGGCTTTAGTTCAATACCGCGCCACCTCAATCTAGCCAATAATAGAGTCTCATTTTTTCACGCACAATTTATTGGTCAAAGCACGGTTATGTAGTTCTGATTTGCCCATCACAGGTTCCAGCTTTGATATCACGTTCGTTATCACAAATGTTAAAGACAATGATTGGGTGTATGGGTGGGCCTGGATGCCCAATGGGTGTCCTCGGCCCACCTAGGCCCACCCGTGCCTACGCCAGTGGGACGATGTACAGAATATTTGTAATTTTCTGAGCTGTTGGGAGGAACGCAGCATGATCTGTGTGTCAGCGCTCAAAGAGTATAAAAAACTGTTCATTGCCGAGACATATGAAGCAAGAGACATTGGGGATACGCTAATTGTCTTTAATTTGGACGACCGGCAAATGTTGAACAAGGCTATTGAGCGAGCCGATGAGGTGTTTGAGGAGCATAGGCTTTGGAGAAATTTTTCCGATGTGAAAACAAACTTATTGTCGCGTTTCAATGCCGTGGCTGAAGATTCTGATGATGAAGATAAGGAAAATATACCACCAGCCCCACCAACAACGCCAATTGACGAAGACGCTACAAGTTTTGTGTAAATAACAAGTCAAAACATGTAAGCAAAAAAAATAATAATAATAATAATAATGTTTTTAAAATTTTTAGATTGTGTGTGTTCAATATAAATGTAAATTTTAATTAATTAAAATAAATGTCTTTTTTAATTGTCTCTGATGACGAAGACGCTACAAGTTTTGTGTAAATAACATGTCAAAACATGTAACAAAAAAAACAAAAAATATAATAATGTTTTTAAAATTTTTAGATTGTGTGTGTTCAATATTAATGTATACAGAATGTCTTTTTGATTGATTTTGTGAACTTTAAATTTAAAAAAAGCCTTTTCTTTTACATGCTATTTTACGTATTGTTTCATTATTATTATTACTATTAATCGTTAAAATATGTTAAATTCAAATCAAAGCCCAAAAAGGAAGACCACACCCACAGAACATAACTCTAAAGTTTTAAGGCGTGGCTATAAGTTTCAGAGGAGTTTATAAGCCACTCGACAAACTCAGTATTTCACAGACTTAACAGAATTCTTGACAAACATGTCTCAGAACGTTTATAAACTGTATAAAACCCTAAAGCGGGCCGATTGCTCAGAATCTTGGGAGCCTGAGTATTCAGCGAACAATGACAAACCGGCTACAGAGCCTTGGATCGATGCCGACAAAGCCGAAACCCTATTTTTATCAGGGCCAAAATCTATGGCCTACGAAGACGAAGGCTGCGAGTTGCCAAACGTTGCACAACAGTCCAGCCAAAAAACAAAACAGGAGTGTATAGACGATGAAATTGACGGCTGTCTTACAACCCCAATGATTAAGATGTTGAAAGCAATAGTCGCCTGTCTTCTGAATGGAGCTATAGAAAAACAACGGAGAAACGAATGCCCCGGCTGTGAAGTTGATCACCCCAGTCAACTGAGACACAGCTGTCTCTTTGAAACGGATGCGTATTATTATAAAAGTAATTTTAAATACTTTGTGACAAATGTGAAAAAACCGTGGCTGCAACCTCTGCTGGTCAAGGCCTTGAAAGTGTTCGGAGGGGTGCCAGATCCTGTGAGAATCTTGGGGTCTGTTGACACAATTGTTTCAGAACTTCGGGAGGAGCCACACATCAGGGAAAAACTGCTGGAAATCTCACGTACAGAACTTGACCCGGCCAGTGAGAAGGCTATTGCGCTTGTCAACACAGATTTTTGGGAGATTGACGAGGCAATGCAGGAGCACCTATGGTGCGAGCACTCTGAAGGCTTGCGAACCCGGATGAACGACAACATTTGAAAACGTTTCAAGAAACATTTAAATGTTAATATGTATAATTTCTGTCATGTAACCTGTAACTTTTTTTAAAATACATAAATAAATACTTTGGTTTTTTATATATTGTGCCATTATTGTGATAACTGTAAGGATGGCGGTTGAGAAACGCATGAAAGATGTTTATTATGCTCCAGAAAATCCAGGTTCTTACGGTGGTAAAGAGCGTTTGTGAAGGGTTTTACGTGAAATATCAAGTAGTAACATATCAAACAAGAAAGTTACGGACTGGTTATCGGGTGAAGATGCATACACTTTACACAAACCCATCAGAGTCAATTTCAAAAGAAACAGGGTTATTGTGAGAAACATTGATTCACAATGGCAGCTTGATTTAGTAGACATGTCAAGTTTATCTGAGCATAATGATAATATGAAGTTTATGCTAACTTGTATAGATATATTGTCAAAATACGCCTGGGTATGTGTTCTTAAAAACAAGACAGGTATCGAAGTGGTAAAAGCCCTTCAAGAAATTCTCGCAAATGGACGTATACCTAAAAAAATACAAACCGATAAGGTAAAAGGTAAAGAATTTTTCAATAAAAGGTTTCAGAGTCTGATTAAACGCAACAAAATATTCCACTTTGCCACAGACAACGACGATGTGAAAGCATCTGCGGTCGAACATTTCAATAGAACGTTAAAATCCAGGATGTGGAGATACTTCACAGCGCACAACACTATGTAGATTCTGTCCAGGATTTGGTCCTGGGTTACAACAACAGCTATCACAACACGATTAAAATGAAACCCTTTGAAGTAAACGAAAATAATGCTTTTTTAAAAAGTTTTTAAAAATATGTATGGTCTCTTTCCAAAAAAATCTAAAAAGCTAAAGTTTAAGTTTGAGGAGGGGGACACCGTCAGAGTTTTCAAAGTACGCGGAAAGTTTGCAAAAGGTTATGAGCAAACATACAGACGAATATTTTACAGTCGTTGAAAGGGTCCACAGAATCCCTCCTGAGTAGTATATGGAACCCGGCTTATGTCACTTTTTGATTGAATTTGATTGATGGTTGATAGGTCAAAGGTCAAGCGGTCAAATGGGGGTCACATTTGCATATTTTTAATTTTTTATTTTTTTATATTAATTAATTATTTTTTATTTTTTATTATTTTTTAATTTATAAGGTATTATTATTCGGGGGGGTGGGTTTATTGTGGTGGTTTTTGTTTCAAGGTTTTATTTATTGGCATTGTAACGATGTCATTTTATTGGGGGTTGTTTGTTGTAAACGTCGGTTTTTATGGTCGGTCTTTGGGTGAGGATTTTTTTATTAGAACAACATCGTGAAAAAGTAACTTTGTATATATATATATATATATATATATATATATATATAAAATGTATAGGTTAGTGTCAATAGTTTGTGTTAGCAGAAGCGTTTTAAAAGAATAAAATAATAAAATAATTCAAGACGGTTAATTGCAGACTTTTTAAACGTGACAGACCGCGGTATGCTAAATGAACAAACTAGCACATCCAGGTCGGTAGAGAGCCGAAGAAAATTGTTAAGTCAGGGAAACCTGTGTGTGCGAATGACACCAAACCCGAGTACAAAATCCGCGGAGGTCCGGAGAGATCTTTTTTCCAATTGTTGAAGTGCGGGCGTGCGTGCGAATGACTCCAAAAGCCGATGACAAAATCCGCGAAGGTCCAAGACATGCTTGAGAGAGAGAGCTGTTGCAAAACCGTTCATCGGCGGTCTGACCTGTGTACAGCTGAAACGGAACAACCCCCAGTAGTTTCCTTAACACAGATACTCAGAGACACGCAGGCAGACAGGCAGACGCGCGGCACAGCGTTGAACTACGAGCGGGTCTCTAGTATTCGCCGAACACATGGTCTAGAATCTACAGCTAGAGATTCCACAATTGACACTGCGCTGAGGATCAAGCGGCAGGCGTTCGAGGAACTGTGAGACTACACAATTGAAAGCGTTTTGCACAGAGTCGTGATAAGCCCCGTAGTTTAGCAACAGATGGTGGAAGACTTTGTGTTGTGGCGAGTTGGGTTTCTGCTGACGATTGTAAAACTTTGGTTGACGAGGAACAGCTGTATTCCTGGCGGGTTATTCAAAAAAATAAGTTTGAAATGAATGAATGAAATGCATAGACTGGAAATATTTCAACAGGCCACAAAAGGACCCAATTTATCGTGGAAAAGCCATTGAAAAGGCGTCTATATACCAACCCCCAGGCTAATGTTTTTTTTTTCACTGGTCAGATTCATGAAACAAACCTTTCAGTATTTTGTACAAGGTTTTGTAATAGGGTAATACTTAGAGCCAATATGAGTGTTTAGTATCGATGGGTTACTAAAAAGATGGGGTTATTCAATTTAAACAGGTTTGAGTCGGCACATAGCCAATACTGTTTAAACGTAACTCTTTCAAAAAAGCATTTACATTTTAAATTTCGGGGGGGCTACAATTCACAGCAGGGGTTTGTGTGACGTCTGAATGACAGGAGCAGCGGTTATACTGGCTGGGGTATCCAAGGATATTTGAATGTAAGGCATATAGAAAATAAACCAGTATGCAAAAGGCCCCATTTTGTCGTGGAAAAGCCATTATTGAGGAGGCATCCAAGAAGCGTTTCCAAAAGCAATGTAACCGTCTATATACCTATAGGCTAATGTTTTTTCACTGGTCAGCTTCATGAAACAAAACTTTCAGTATTATGCACAAGGTTGCTAATACTTAGTGTCAATGTTACTGCTTAGTATCGAATGGGATGTAAAAAGATGGGTTATTAAATGTAAACAGGATTGAGCTATTATATATAGCCTATAGGGTGTAAGCATATCTACTTCAAATGTGTATTTAATTTCGGAGAACTTCGGATGAATAGAACTCGCTGTGTGCCGGGAAAACACTATTGCAGAAAGCTTTGTAGAACAATTGCTTTATTGACCAGTAGCCTAGTCTACCCATCAGAACACTTTTCGGTCATGAGGTGTAATTCGGCTATTAAAAGTATAGTATTAGTATAAGCTACAAAGACAACTTAGATAGAGACATGATGCATAGGCTATAGAAAATGTCTTGGACACGTGAAACAAGACCGTTGATCCAATTTTAGCCATGTCAACATTTAATTACAATAAAGTCTACAGGCAAAATGTTGAATATGGACATGTGTGAACCTCAAAAATTAATAAAACTAAACTCTGCATTGTAATCAGGGGTTGTTGAGTTGTACAGGATAGTAGATATAATTTAGCAATGCCAATACTTAGGCTAATAGCGTTTTAAAACGTGTTTCAAATAGGCTATGTTTATTTTTTATTCATTTCTTTATTTAAAACTGATTATACGCAACTATGTAGCTATAAGACATTTTAACACACATAATCCGTCCGTAATGATATAAACTTGGATACAAGGTAGTAGCCTACTATTACAGGTTTTTGGGGTGAGAGGGAATGTGTCGCAATCTATTTTTATACAGTGTATGGTTGCAATTCCTAACAAGGTCTGGAGAATAGGCTCTGATTAGGCTACGTCGTGCCTATATCAATCCTACGCCACACTCCAACACTGTAGGTGCCGGTAATACCCTTTAACGTAGGAGGGGCTGCGAAACCCAATAAACACCTTCGAAGGAGAAGAAGAAGAAGGCCTAGCTTTAGACCTAAATAAAACGTAGGGTAGGCTACGCGTAAAGTAGAGCTAGCTAGCTGACTGTTTGTACAACTTTCTTCAAATAGCCTAGGCCTACGCAAATTTAATTTCGGCATTCTAAAACGTGTTTGTTGTTGTAACATGACAGATTTCTTATTTTTACGTTTTTATTAACGTAAGTAAATTAGACTCAACGACGTGTAGGCTATTAAAATCACAAGGATACAATCTACTGGTTGCTCATGGAGAGGTTTGTGTAAAATATTTCGATTTTATTTGGTCTAAAACTTTAATTTGGAAAACCGTTTGCTACCTTGCTATTAACTAATCTACACGGTCACTCAGAAAGTGGCCTATCGCATAAAGTTATGTAGCTAGGCTATAAATGTATGGCTATGAACGTTTTCAATATTCCAGGTTCCTGTACGAAGCAGGCTAAATGTGTTAATTGGATAAGGCCAACAGTGTAACGTTAGCTAGGTAAAACCAAATATTTTAGAGTGGTTAACAAGATACGGCTTTCCCCTGTTTTTATTTTTTATTTGTTTATTTATTTTGTCCGTACAAGCAAAAATGTTAGATATATGGCCAGATAAGCAACTGGCGCTTTTCCACATTGGATTTTTTGTCAGCACAAGGGGTAAGTGATCAGGCATGCAGAGTAGTGTTTTCAGTTAGCGTAGCAACTAAAGTTACATAACGTAGCATAGAGTGACGCGAATCTACCCCCGGGGGCTAGTCGGATTTTAAGTTGGCTTTCGTTGCATAGTCAAAATCATAACGGGTTTTAAGCAGTAGTACTGGGTGCTGACAACCTAGGCAAACAAAATATAATAAAGATAAGGGAAACTTGATTTCATCGGTCTGGTAATGAAACGTTAATGAACTGTTTTGTGATAAATCCATGGATCTCCAGTCATTCTGCGAGAGCCGTTTGTCTGTCTAAGTTACAGCCTCGAAGTTACAACGCTCACGCGGCCTATTCCTCTCTGGTAAAACCCAGGATGGGTGTTTTTGCGTCATGCTTTTAAGACAGTAGTTTATTCTCAAGACGTTATTTGATATTTTGGTGGGGTTTTGTGGGATGTATCAAATGTTTTATTGAAGCCTTGTGTATTGTAGGTTATATTAAATCTAATTATATTAAAGTTCAAATGAAAAAAGATGTGCACCGTGTTTTAGTTGTTCTTTTCTTTCAAGTTTACATATTTTTGGATGCCAGCATTGAGCAGACCATTAAATGAAAAGCGTCAATATTTGAAAAAAGTGATTCCCGCTACTTATTATAAACCAATTCAGGCACTGGGGTAATTGTGTGTGTGTGTGTGTGTGTGTGTGTGTGTGTGTGTGTGTGTGTGTGTGTGTGTGTGTGTGTGTGATACATTATCGCTATGATAATACTCAATATTGTAGGCATGTTGTTGGTGTATGTGTGCGCTATGGTTTTTAAATAATAAAGTTTGTTTGTTGTGACAAGATTGCAAAAGTGTAATGTTTTCAAATCTATACCAACAGTGTATTCCTAATAATAGAGGACCCCACAACACACATAATTTAATAGGTCTTTCTGACCCTTCAAAAGTAACTAATTCAGTGTGCATTTTAAATTCAAATTAAGAGGCAGTAGACAAACTTACCTTAATGAAATGTGCTACAGCACGGTTGAAATAAAATGATTCAATTCAACAGTTTTTAACTGACTCTTTGTGTAATTTTATTCTTATTCTTGATACATATCAAATTTTATTTCTGCTTTGCGCATCTTAATGCACGGAACAGACCTAACACAGGGTTAAGACCCCTTAGGTATGTTTCACCAGGAGGAGAGCTATTTATTTTTCAGGAGCGTGTGTGTGTGTTTGATTAAATTTTATTTAAAAATGGGCTTGTTTTGTTTGTAACTATGTAGCTTTTAACAAAATAACAGTGCGAACATGGACAACGTGACCTATTGTTTAGACAATAGGACTTAGACACACAAACATAAACATCTAACCATCTGAAGTCCGATCTAACCAAGTGTATTTCAAGGGTTTTTCTCTGTTATGGGAAAAGAAGTAGCTAGCTACGGATGGTGTAACATAAAAATATGTGAAAGTTAATGTCTTAAACTGAAAAGGTCAAGCCATTAAAGCCGGTGATATGTTGAGTTAGAATGTTCGATGTAGCAGAATTAAAGTAGACTTCATTAGCTGCTCACGAACATGTAAATAACGGAACTTTTCAACAGACATCAACAGAATGACAATAAGTTGTTTAAACAAGGCAATATACTGTATTTTATTTCCACAAGAGTTGTTGAATGCACAGACACTACACAAACCCCCTTCAAATGCAGCACCAAAACACATGCATATCAGAGACTGAGAGTTGTCTCCTGTCAGGGATCACACACACTATGGTACCAACAAGAAACAGCTAAAGTGTGAAGAGACTAAGGACACTAAAGACTCTTTACGGTGGCAGTTGGTGTTTGTGTGTGACATTATGGCACCCTAAGACTCAATATTGTACAAATGTTGTTTTTGGTGTGAAGTGACTATGTTTATAAAAGCATTTAATACACAAAAAAGACACTGTCAATATTGTTTACAAGTTGTTGTGGTGTTCGGTTCTAAGTTTTGAGGCTTGAAACACTAGATACGGAGACAGTGAGTTGTTAGAAGAGTATCAAAACCAGGAATAGTGTGCCCTATACTGACACGAAACGCATAACAACAAATGTGTAGGGTACAACATGCATTACCTTGGTACAATTAAACAGAAGTGTTTCATTCTTTTGTTGTTTAAAACAGAGCGAGCATATCTTGTTGTTGCTGAATTAAAGTACTCATTACTCACAAACCATGCAAATAATGGAACTTTTGTACAGTATTTTCTTCAGACTGTCTACCATTGAAAGACATAAGGGTAAAAGATCATTTGTGTTTTACACAATCAAATGAGCAGTAGTTTCAAAACACTTTAAAGTTTGTTTCAAGATCAGCTCAATTGAAAAGCACTTTGTTGCTAAACTGTTTGGGGTTTTCAAGACTAAGTGTATAATTGCTAAGCAGCCACAATGGTCTGTTTAGATGTTTATACAAATTACAATATTTTAGTAAAGGTGTTCAAACTCACCACATAGCTGATTAATATTGTATTTTTTCAACATGCATGCATATCAGAGACTGAGAGTTGTCTCCTGTCAGGGATCACACACACTATGGTACCAACAAGAAACAGATAAAGTGTGAAGAGACTAAGGACACTAAAGACTCTTTACGGTGGCAGTTGGTGTTTGTGTGTAACATTATGGCACCCTAAGACTCAATATTGTACAAATGTTGTTTTTGGTGTGAAGTGACTATGTTTATAAAAGCATTTAACACACAAAAAGACACGGTCAATATTGTTTACAAGTTGTTGTGTTCGGTTCTGAGTTTTTGAGGCTTGAAACACTAGATACGGAGACAGTGAGTTGTTAGAAGGGTATCAAAACCAGGAATAGTGTACCCTATACTGACACGAAAAGCATAACAACAAATGTGCATAGGGGACAACATGCATTACCTTGGTACAATTAAACAGAAGTGTTTCATTCTTTTGTTGTTTTAAACAGAGCGAGCATATCTTGTTGTTGCTGAATTAAAGTACTCATTACTCACAAACCATGCAAATAATGGAACTTTTGTACAGTATTTTCTTCAGACTGTCTACCATCGAAAGACATAAGGGCAAAAGATCATTTGTGTTTTACACAATCAAATGAGCAGTAGTTTCAAAACACTTGAAAGTTTTGTTTCAAGATCAGCTCAATTGAAAAGCACTTTGTTGCTAACCTGTTTGGGGTTTTCAAGACTAAGTGTATAATTGCTAAGCAGTCACAAGGCGTCTTAAAAAAGTTTCAAACGAGCAACAAACCACACTCTAAAACCTTTTTTTTGTACCTCGAGGGCGGACACTATTACGGTATCAAATCATTGACAGGTTTCTTAGGCAGTCAATATGTTTGTACATTTTGTTACACTCCATACACATCGAAACATAGCCACTCCTGTTTACATTATTGTAACGTCTGTTTTGGCGCAGAATGTTTTACACATCGTTCATCAACGATAAGGTGTAAGGATTGTAAGCGACTCTGTCGGTCTAGGTTTTGTTATAACGAGCATAAAGTTTTGAAACTGCAGGAGTCTAGCGGTAAAATGCTCAGCTCGTGTGCTACTAGAAAGTTCTGTGACAAATGTGCGCGAACATATGCAGTAAGTAGCAAAGCATCTAAAGCACACAAATGTAGTCTAAAGCTCTGCAAAGCCTTGAGCGTACGTTGGGGTGTTCAGTTTTCACAGTTTATATGTAACACGCATTCGGTGGAAGAAGAACCAAAGATGGCTTCCAGTGAAAAAGTACCTTAAGGGGCACCTTCGCTATTTTGCTTATTCAATCATCAAAGCCACCTTGAAAATATGTGTAATGCTAAAACGAATCCCGGTGCATAGTGCACACAACTGCGTTTTATAAGCTTGAGCAACATTCCTCTATTTTAGTCCAAAATGAGAAACATGACTTGATGCTCATATAGCATAGTGAAAACAGCAGAATCAGTTAGAGGCCGCTTATTGTTATTGTTGTTGTTTTACAGATTATGAAAATGCAGATCCAGAGATTAGTTTTTATTATCCTGCCGTTTTCTGTTTTAAATGTCGTTCGTTTTCATTTTCTTTGTCACAGTAACTGTATGTGTTGTCCTGGTCACATCACTATTAGACCTAACTATGTATAGTGGTACCGTGTAGAATTACCAGAATATTGCATTGTCTAACTTTTTTTTATTTTTACATTTATGCTTTTTCATATTAGTGAGCGGGAGGCATTCGATGACAGAATCAGCTGTGAAATGAAGAAACGATTCAAACATAATCTTTCAGATGTGAGTAATTTACTTTTAACTGCAAGACTACACCAAGCTGATCTTAATCCAGGTTGGTATTCTCATTCTCTTCTTCATCATACAACATCTGATATCTCTCCAGGCATGTCAAGGACGATAGAGTGGAGGTGGAAACCGACCCAGGGCCCAGCAGAGAAGAACTGTCCAGGTCCAGTAGGCAGTCTTACTGTTCTCTTTTTATGTTTCAGCATGTTTAAATATTGTTTTTACTGTTCTCTTTGGAGCCATGGTATATATCAATAGTGTTTTATGTAAGTACCTGTATTATTCAGTACGTGACAAATTAAACTTCTTCAACTTGAACCTGTGCGTTATGTGTGTCTGATCATGGATTTGGATAAAAGTGTCTGCCAAATGATTGTAATGTAATGTAATGACCACCTGTGTGTGAACCCACAAAGACACAGGGAGAACATGCAAACTCCACACAGAAAGTACCTGGATTCGAATCGAATCTTTGCATCTCCATGAGTTCCTTATCAAAACAATAAGGGAAACGCAAAATAAACGCTTATCAAACCCAGTATATATAAACCATATATACAGAATAAACCATTAAGAGGATATTATAAAAGATGACCGAGATCAAAGAAGCACATATACCTCTCCCAAAATAAAGTTTTTTATCTGGTAAGAAGTGAAGGTAATTTGTACACCATAATCATGAGGGGTCAATGGCTTTGCAATGATGTAGCAGAGCATCACTGCATTCTGAGGAGAAGACTGGTACTCATCATCATCAGGTCGTCCACAGACGCGCCTCCCATCTTCGTCTCCAGAAAGTACTGGGGGGTCTATGTGAGACATATTTCCTTTAGAGTGAAAGCAAAATGATATGTGTGAACACCCTATGGAATGTGAACAAGTATGTTGTGTGCCGGGTTGCTGTGCAGTCATGGGAAAGTGACATGTCAGGGGTGACAGGTGGACCACCACTGATGTCGTGTGTCCAGGCAGACCTCTTGTGGCTCATCCTCAGAGCTGAACGTGTCCTGGTCCTCGCCAAGGACTGAACAAGTGAGAGTACCTGTGATTCTCTTCATCTTTCCACTTTGCTGGGTTGGCAGCTTGCTACAGGTACAAGTAATTTTAACTCCAGCCCATTGTTAACCAACCTGTTTCCTTTCCGATAAATCCCTGCACAGCCACAGACACTAAACCAAAAGGAGCTTTAGCTGTCATGACATAAAGATACCAGACATCCATAAATCTGCTTATAGATCTGTTTGATAATGTCTAGCTCAGGAAAGGCTAAAGTAATCTTGTGTGCATTTAACCTCCTGCTATCCTCAAATTTACATTACATTTGGTTTCCTTGAGGTCAATTTGACCCCAGCAATTTAAACCTCCAGAAAATGATTAAAATGAAAATTGTAACCAAAGTTTATGTGTCAGGTAGGTCTACTTTACAAAAAATATACCCATGGGGTGCATGGGGACCCTTCCTACTACATCACACTACCAGTATACCCAAGCTGGTCTCCCAGCAAGACCATCACATTACCAGCTTAGTGAACATCACTTCCCAGCATAGACCAGCATCAGGTCTTCTGATGCTGGCCTTCTCTGTATACTACACGTTCACAAGAAAAGATTTGGGGGGAGACTCATTTTGTGCACCCAAATTGTGGAATGCACTGCCAGCTTTCATCAGGGATGCAACCTCAGCAAACATTTTCAAATCAACACTCAAAACTCATTGTTCCAATATTGCTTTTCTTCCCTGATTGCTGCTATGTTTTCTCTTGTCATCCCTTACCCTAACCTGGGTTCGTATCCCTTTCCCTGATTGCTGCTATGTTTTCTCCTGTATTTAGTATCCTTAGTATTTTAGTACACCACTATGTCCTGTGTATCTTGTGTATTTGCACCATATTATCTGAATATGTTATGTGTATCTTGTATATTTGCATCATACTGTATATGTATGACTGTTGCTATGTTTACTCTTGCATTTTAGTATTTATATTTCAGTACTGTGTACCTTGTGTAGGCTACCTTGTGTATAGTTGTGTATACCTTCTGTATCATTGCTGCTTGTGACATTTGTTGTAACCAGGGGCACCATTGTAAATGAGACCTTGGTCTCAATGGGTTTCCCCTGGATAAATAAATGTTAAATAAAAAATAAAAATGAATGTATTAATAATTTCTGAATGTATATCTTTGAATGTTAGTTGATGAATACATGTATATATGCGAACTAATACATACAGAAGGACATAGAATATCTATTAATGCGATGTTAATACTAAATAAACCAGGGGTATGCAACTCCAGGCCTCGCGGGCTGGTGTGTATGCAGGTTTTTGCTGCCACCAGTTAACAATTATTTAATTAGCCCAATCGTTTACATTATCTGATATTTTAATCTACATATCCGCGATAAGAACAACAGCTGATGAATGTTCTTGTACCGGTATGCGTGTATTGTAGCGTTTTATCGTTCTGTAATTTACGAGTGAATCGTGATTGTGTGTATGACTAATTAGCTGATTGAGCCGTGGTAACTGGTGGCAGCAAAAACCTGCATACACACCGGCCCGCGAGGCCTGGAGTTGCCTACCCCTGAAATAAACTAAATAAAGAATCTGGAAACCCAAATTCGGTCCATCCGCATGCGCACTAGTGCTTAGCCCCGCCCAGCAAGCTGTAAGCCCCTCAAGCCCCGCCCAGCAAGCTGTAGGACCCTTAAGCCCCGCCCAGCAAGCTGTAGGACCCTTAAGCCCCGCCCAGCAAGCTGTAAGCCCCTTCTGCAGTTCTGCAGGAATCCCCTGTTGCTAAAGGTAGGCCTTCTTCTTCTTCTCCTTCGAAGGTGTTTATTGGGTTTCGCAGCCCCTCCTACGTTAAAGGGTATTACCGGCACCTACAGTGTTGGAGTGTGGCGTAGGATTGATATAGGCACGACGTAGCCTAATCAGAGCCTATTCTCCAGACCTTGTTAGGAATTGCAACCATACACTGTATAAAAATAGATTGCGACACATTCCCTCTCACCCCAAAAACCTGTAATAGTAGGCTACTACCTTGTATCCAAGTTTATATCATTACGGACGGATTATGTGTGTTAAAATGTCTTATAGCTACATAGTTGCGTATAATCAGTTTTAAATAAAGAAATGAATAAAAAATAAACATATTTGAAACACGTTTTAAAACGCTATTAGCCTAAGTATTGGCATTGCTAAATTATATCTACTATCCTGTACAACTCAACAACCCCTGATTACAATGCAGAGTTTAGTTTTATTAATTTTTGAGGTTCACACATGTCCATATTCAACATTTTGCCTGTAGACTTTATTGTAATTAAATGTTGACATGGCTAAAATTGGATCAACGGTCTTGTTTCACGTGTCCAAGACATTTTCTATAGCCTATGCATCATGTCTCTATCTAAGTTGTCTTTGTAGCTTATACTAATACTATACTTTTAATAGCCGAATTACACCTCATGACCGAAAAGTGTTCTGATGGGTAGACTAGGCTACTGGTCAATAAAGCAATTGTTCTACAAAGCTTTCTGCAATAGTGTTTTCCCGGCACACAGCGAGTTCTATTCATCCGAAGTTCTCCGAAATTAAATACACATTTGAAGTAGATATGCTTACACCCTATAGGCTATATATAATAGCTCAATCCTGTTTACATTTAATAACCCATCTTTTTACATCCCATTCGATACTAAGCAGTAACATTGACACTAAGTATTAGCAACCTTGTGCATAATACTGAAAGTTTTGTTTCATGAAGCTGACCAGTGAAAAAACATTAGCCTATAGGTATATAGACGGTTACATTGCTTTTGGAAACGCTTCTTGGATGCCTCCTCAATGGCTTTTCCACGACAAAATGGGGCCTTTTGCATACTGGTTTATTTTCTATATGCCTTACATTCAAATATCCTTGGATACCCCAGCCAGTATAACCGCTGCTCCTGTCATTCAGACGTCACACAAACCCCTGCTGTGAATTGTAGCCCCCCCGAAATTTAAAATGTAAATGCTTTTTTGAAAGAGTTACGTTTAAACAGTATTGGCTATGTGCCGACTCAAACCTGTTTAAATTGAATAACCCCATCTTTTTAGTAACCCATCGATACTAAACACTCATATTGGCTCTAAGTATTACCCTATTACAAAACCTTGTACAAAATACTGAAAGGTTTGTTTCATGAATCTGACCAGTGAAAAAAAAAACATTAGCCTGGGGGTTGGTATATAGACGCCTTTTCAATGGCTTTTCCACGATAAATTGGGTCCTTTTGTGGCCTGTTGAAATATTTCCAGTCTATGCATTTCATTCATTCATTTCAAACTTATTTTTTTGAATAACCCGCCAGGAATACAGCTGTTCCTCGTCAACCAAAGTTTTACAATCGTCAGCAGAAACCCAACTCGCCACAACACAAAGTCTTCCACCATCTGTTGCTAAACTACGGGGCTTATGTGCAAAACGCTTTCAATTGTGTAGTCTCACAGTTCCTCGAACGCCTGCCGCTTGATCCTCAGCGCAGTGTCAATTGTGGAATCTCTAGCTGTAGATTCTAGACCATGTGTTCGGCGAATACTAGAGACCCGCTCGTAGTTCAACGCTGTGCCGCGCGTCTGCCTGTGTGTCTCTGAGTATCTGTGTTAAGGAAACTACTGGGGGTTGTTCCGTTTCAGCTGTACACAGGTCAGACCGCCGATGAACGGTTTTGCAACAGCTCTCTCTCTCAAGCATGTCTTGGACCTTCGCGGATTTTGTCATCGGCTTTTGGAGTCATTCGCACGCACGCCCGCACTTCAACAATTGGAAAAAAGATCTCTCCGGACCTCTGCGGATTTTGTACTCGGGTTTGGTGTCATTCGCACACACAGGTTTCCCTGACTTAACAATTTTCTTCGGCTCTCTACCGACCTGGATGTGCTAGTTTGTTCATTTAGCATACCGCGGTCTGTCACGTTTAAAAAGTCTGCAATTAACCGTCTTGAATTATTTTATTCTTTTATTCTTTTAAAACGCTTCTGCTAACACAAACTATTGACACTAACCTATACATTTTATATATATATATATATATATATATATATACAAAGTTACTTTTTCACGATGTTGTTCTAATAAAAAAATCCTCACCCAAAGACCGACCATAAAAACCGACGTTTACAACAAACAACCCCCAATAAAATGACATCGTTACAATGCCAATAAATAAAACCTTGAAACAAAAACCACCACAATAAACCCACCCCCCCGAATAATAATACCTTATAAATTAAAAAATAAAAATAATTAAAAATAATTAATTAATATATAAAAATTAAAAATATGCAAATGTGACCCCCATTTGACCGCTTGACCTTTGACCTATCAACCATCAATCAAATTCAATCAAAAAGTGACATAAGCCGGGTTCCATATACTACTCTCCTGTATATAGATTGAAGGATTCTGATGGGGCGAGCATTGACGGAACATTTTATGAGGAGGAATTACAAAAGGTTATAGTTGGAAAAGACAAAACCTTTAAGGTTGAAAAAATAATAGCCGAAAAGAAGCATAAGAACCAGAAACTCGTTTTAGTGAAGTGGGTCGGATGGCCTGAAAAATACAACAGCTGGATACCTAAAGATAGCGTGATTGACATCTAAAAGAGTAGAAAACATTAGGTCGCCATGGAGGAAGCAGGCTTTTATGTCACTCTCCCCAGTAATGCCAGTCTAGATATCTATCCTGGAAACAAAATATCGTGTTACACGACGAAGTTCGCCAGACCCCTCGAATTTCGTGGACAATGGGAAGTTGCTTTAGCAGAAATTCAATACCCATGTACATGGAGTATGCTATCAAATCATGAAAATGTTTTTATCGTAAGTGATGGTAAGAAAAAGGAACTCAGCTACGTTGTTGTAATAAGCTGGGGGTTTTGCAAGAACCTGAAGACGTTGGTGGAGGAGATGAATAAGGCGCTAAAAATAAAGAAATTGGATATTGAGGTGTCCCATTCAGCAATGAAAAACCAAATTTATATTAGTAGTGCAAACGAAAATATTTCGCTGAAGGCTAGTGGTAAACTTGCCAGGATGTTAGGTTTGGACCCTGATGTACCCTTAACGGTCGCAAGGTCTGTGGCACCACATCCGGCAGATATTCGTGCAGGGTTTTACACAATGTATGTTTACACAGACATTATTGACTACCAGAGAGTCGGAAATAGTTTTGTGCCCTTGCTATGATGTGTACATATAACCGGGTCTAGCAACGATGTCATCACAATCACGTATGAAAAGCCACACTACGTTCACGTGTGCAAGAAGCACATTGATAACATAACAATAGAGCTGAAATCGGATCAGAACGAGAACATACGCTTCACTTACGGTAAAGCCCTCATAAAATTGCATTTCAGGCCGGTGAAGCATCGATATCACGAATAAAAAATGGCAAGTTCAAACCTATACGTTGACCCTCATAGGTACATAGACTATTATACCGCACAAGCCGGTAATGGTCTGCCGGGGTATAAGGGTGCGAGTGTTATGTATGGTAGCGGTCTTGGAGGACTTTTTAGAGGTTTATTCCGAATGGCGTTGCCCCTACTAAAGAAAGGTTTCAACATAGCCAGACCACATTTAACATCAGCAGCTAAAAACATAGCCAAGGATGTTGTCCATAAAGTTGTGTCGAGTCGTTTGAACACCGGCGAACAAGAAGGTTCGGGGCTTTTGGTTATGACACGTCGCGCACAGAAAAGGCCTCCAGGTGGGCGGGTCTCAAGTCGAGCTAAGTCTAAAAAGAGACGGCCGGCATACATTAGGGTCACAGTCGTAAAGAAGCGTAAGAGGAAGGCTAAAAAACAGACCAAGAAGGTTAAGAGAAAAAGTAGATACATTTTTTAAAAATGGCCTTTATACACAACATGTCAGAGGAATGTATGAAGTCGGAACTGGACCTTTTTGCAGTTCCTTACACACAAACAAGCATTGATAAGAGCATCTACGTAGAAGTGCCACCCCTGTCTGCCATTTCGGATACTGGACCTCTAGAGTTCTATATAGCCGGTAATGCGAAGATTACCTTGACTTAATACTCTTTTATACCTACGGTGTCAGATAACCCGTGCCGATGGCACCAATATTCCGGCCGATGCCAAGGTTGGACTTATTAATTATCCCATAGCGACCATTTTTTCACAGGTGGATATTTCATTGGGAGACCGGCTGGTGAGCCAGTCTAGCAACACGTACCCCTACAGAGCAATTATGGAATGTCTACTTAATTATTCTGAAGACACAATGTCTAATCAATTTACGTCCGGATTATTCTATAAGGACACCAGTGGACATATGGACGAAACAGACCCTGCGGGTGACAACAAGGGCTTGAAAGATAGAGCTCTATATACAGCGGCGAGTAACACTTTTGAGTTGCTCGGACCCATACATGCAGACATGTTTTTTCAGGAGAGACTACTTATAAACGGAGTCGATATAAAAATTAAGATGGTCCGTTGTAAGGATGAGTTCTGTCTAATGAGCGAGGAGGCACCTCAGCAACAATACCGCCTTAAAATGGTCTCGGCCACACTATTTGTAAAAAAAAATTGGGGTCTCTCCACCCGTTAAGCTGGGACATGCCCAGGCTCTACTGACATCAAATGTTAAATATCCGATTGACCGTGTTAGTCTTAAAACTTTCAGTTTAGCAGCTGGTCTTAGAGTTTGCAATCAAGAAAATTTGTTTTTGGGTCAATTACCGAAATCTATCATTATAGGTTTGGTAGATAACGACTGTGAAGGAATTTTCTGTTTTACAATATGTGTGTATTAACATAGAGACAATCACATGATTATCATTAAGCATTTAATATAATAGATCAATTATATATGGAGTTAAGTAATTAAATAATGTATTCTTTGTGAACACTGAGTAGGTCATGGTTCACTCCCTATGTGTCTCCCCTTCACATTCTGCTGAGACAGGCAGTCTGTGAGGCAGATGTTTTCGTTACTTGTTTTGAAGGTTATTGATAGTTATAGAAAGACAAAACATCAAGAATTGGATACCCTTGTCTCTGTATGTTTAGAAACCGCCCCTTGTGGCAAATCAGTAAAGCAACGATATTGTGTATAAATCTCCTCTGTATGCTGTTTCTAAGTCAGAGTGATTCTGGTGAGAATCTCTCTCATTCTAAAGTTTATCTCCAATAAACTGAAATTCTTTTTCTTATTCTAATACATCGGTTTGTTGTGGTTCTGTTTGGACAGACTTGCTCACTGTGGGTTGACAGGGAAAAATCCACGACAATATGGCGTAGTCGGCAGGATTGCTAACTTGATTTTCTCCTACGCAGATTTCTCTCAAGTCAGAACGGCTTAAGACAGTGATCACTGCCGGGAGTTCAAACCCCGATACCGCAACCCACCTTCTCACAGAGAGGTAACTGTAACCAGTAGCCTAGAGGAAGGACGGCGGCGACCGGACCGAGGAGAGTAAGACGCCTGTCTGGGGTGATCAATACGCAATCCATAGAAAGAGAATCACAGGTGAGCCACCACAGCAAAACGTAACTTGAGGCTGTATCGCGCTCAAATTCTAAAAAGTTTGATTAGTGACCGACGGGTCCGTCACTCTGTGGAGTGATTCAAACTGTGGAGGCTGTATGCTACTCCCACCCATGGACTAATATTTCTCTTTTTCTTTCACCTTTTTCTTTCTCTTGTAGTGAGCTCTGAAACATTTTTGTAATGTGGTATCATGTATTGTCAGTAGAGGCAAATGATATACACGGACTAGTACAGGAGAAGCATTTTTGCAGAGGAGATGATTATGGTCATTTATACCTGTACGAGACACTTAATGAGGTTGACGGATATGGAAGTGGTTTTTCTGTTGTAGCTATACCTAGAGGTGAATGGTTAAAAGAGAAGGAAACGGCATTAATAGAAGTTAGGCTAAACGTTCACCCTGAAAGTGAGGGCAATTATCCAGAGGATAGTGCAGAATCTGAAACTGATTCTGACTAAAATAGGCCTAATTAAAAGGGAAAAAAATTTTTATTTTTTTTTATTTTTAAAAAAAATAAAAATTAAAAGGCATAGTTTGGTTGTGGGACAAACGCACGAAAAATGGGTTCTAAAAATTCAAAGAAGCAGGACTCTGAATTTACGGGTCCAATGAAAATAATGCATGACAAATATGGTCCGGCAACCACACACCAGCGTGTTAAATGGCAAAAGTTAGGTTTCCCTGAAAAAGGCTCTTTTAGCCTAAATCAGATTGATAACTTAAAAATGCGGCTGCGGTCATATGAGGTTAAAAATAGTAAACGTAAAAATAAATGGCAACCCGACTGGGATGTAGTAGATTTGTGGGAAAAGGAATCAAAATTAAGGCAGAAAAAACAGACCAAGGGAGAAAATAAAAATACTGTGGAGAAATCCCAACAAAGTAATTCAGTGCTATCTCCTGTTGTGCATTCCGGCGGCTCTTTGTATCCCAATGTAGCACAGCTTGCAAGCGTACACAAAATTAACCTGGACTTGGACTGTCCTGCGTGTCCTCCAGCTTATGTTCCACAGCAAGCGGCAGGAGCTCACGGACATCCCTCAGCCCCTGCTCTCCAGGCAGCGCATTCCAGTGCTGCTGCACAACCATCTGCGAGTGGGCCGGCGACCAGAGCGAGACCTGCAGCTTCAGTAGGCCCAGATTCCACAGTACAGGTAACTTCCCATAAGGGCGAACTGCACGAGGTAGAGATACCTACCCCGTCACACACCAGGGGAGGTACCGCGTACGGCCCGAAGACGTTGGCACTTGTGCCGCAACTGGACACATCCTGGGGGTCAGACACTTACCCTATGCTAGAATGTCCCAATCCCAGGGCAGGACAAGGCGACCAGGGTCCGACGGTCCTGGTATATCGGCCCTGGAAGGTGTCGGAGTTACAGGCTGTCTGCGAGGATTTGCCGGATCCAACCCAGGTGGGTGGTGCTAAGTTCATGGAAGCTTTGAGAAATCTGGTAAAAACGTGTCAACCAACTGCAGGCGAATTACAAACTGTACTGATTAAGAAACTGAAGTTACGGTGGGGTAACGTAAAGGGTACTTGGTCTATAAACCATCCATACAATGATGGTGCTACTTCTGAGTATATGGAACAAATTAAGACTTTGGAAACCAGTATGAAAACCGAATTCCCTGTTCGTCTGAACTGGGAAGCAGTTAGACAGGTTAAACAAAAGCCTGGTGAAACTGTTAATGACTTTCTTGAGAGACTTTCAGATAAGTACGACGCACACAGTGGAATGGACAAACCGGAAAACAGCGAGACTCTTACTCCGTACGAGACTCAGCTAACCCACTGTTTCCTGGATGGATTGGATAAACACCTTGCAACCGCTATTAAGACCTCCTGTGTTGGCTGGCAGACTCGGAGACTTAAGGACGTTCTCCGTTATGCTGTTCACTGCGAAGAACAGGACCGCGACAAGCAACACAAAGACAAAAAGAAGAGCGACAAGATGACCTCTCAGCTGCAGCTGGCCCAGCTCAATTCCTACCAGGGGAACCGAGACGGTGCCGGTGGACAGCAGCAGCAAAGGAGAGGCCGCGGCAGACGTGGAGGACGGAATCAAGGGAACAGACAGAGACCCAACTCCATGGGACCCACTACCATGGTGGATTATGATGTTTGCCGAAAATGCGGAAAAAAGGGACATTGGGCTCGCGGTTGTAAATTTTCCGGTAATGCTGATAATTGGGACACAGCACCCCACGGGAATGTTACTTTCCAACATCCTGGGGGTCAAACTGGATTACCTGGACAATGACATTTTGTGGGAGACGAGGAAATGCATGCGGACATGGGTGAGTTTGCTGGGTTCCTTTATCATACGGCTCCAAATGCGTTACCACTTTGGTCATTAAAAGTTGATGGGCGAGCATTAGACTTCATTGTGGATGCGGGAGCTGGTCGGTCTGTAATAACAGCTAAATCATGGGATTCAAAACCTCCTCTTTTTAGTGGTAAAACCATGCTCAGCCAAGATGCTGGTGGAAATACCACGACAGAGAAATTTACAGCTCCATTAGTGGTGCAAGATTTCAATACGGGCTCAAATATTACTTTGAAACATGCGTTCTTGTTCTCCCCTGTATGTCCGGTAAACCTGCTTGGCAGAGACTTAATGTGCAAATTAGGTCTGAGTGTGCAGTGTACTGATGACGGTTTAACTATTGACAGATCTGCTACGGCAGAAACTCTAGAAATGTTTTACTATGCTTGGGATCTGGACAGATCCTCAGTCACAGCTAAAGCCATACAAATGGCCAAAACTGAGTGGACAGGCACTGGCGACAGACTGACAGAATTACAACTACATGTAACAGCACATTTTAGTCGAGGTAGAGATTGGGAATTTGAGAAGAATTGGTATGGTGATTGTAAATTAATTTCGACATTGTTTTTGGTTGGTCGCGATTTCTGTGCATTGTCTGTAGAATTGAGCTCAGCACATCAGCAATTCTATTCCATAGCGGGAAGTGCACCCCATGTTTCACTGTGCAAAGCCTCAAATAAAAAATGGGAGGACACAGGACCATGGGTGAAATTATGTTTGGACACCACGGACTGGGAAAAGACAGGGGAATTTTCAAAATATTCTCCCTCTCTGCGTGTCACTGCGCACCAGTTTCCGAACTCTCTGACAGCTGTCTGCAGCATTCATGAGTTGTTGTGTGACACCCAAGCCTACTTGCATTTGTCAGACCCGAGATTCAGTGCAATTCCCTCTCAATTGTGGGCAACGTCCCAAAATGATGTGGGGCTCATAGCTGGAGTTACTCCACTTCAAGTAACCCCTAAATCTGAATACAGACCATGCAAACGTCAATATCCCCTACGCCCAGAAGCCGAAGACGGCATTGTCCCCGTATTTAATGCGTTGTTAGAAGCTGGTGTTGTGGTTCCCTGTCCTGACTCTCCATGCAACACTCCTATCTTGCCTGTAAAAAAGCCTGATGGGTCTTGGCGGTTCGTACAAGATTTACGAGCTGTGAACAGCGCCGTTCAACAGCGCGCTCCCGTTGTGCCGAACCCCGCGACCATTCTTGCACAGGTCCCGGGTAATGCTAAATATTTTTCTGTGATCGATCTAGCGAATGCATTCTTTAGTATTCCTGTTGATGTAAATTCCCAGTACTGGTTTGCTTTTACATTCAGGGCAAAAAGGTATACCTGGTCTCGATTACCCCAGGGGTATGCTGAATCACCAGCAGTTTTTTCAGCAGCGCTGCAGGAAAACTTGGAACAATTCCAGTTTTCTTCAGGCCAAAGTACTTTAATTCAATACGTTGATGATCTCCTCGTCTGCTCTCCAGACGAGCACAGCTGTATTCAGGATTCACTTGAACTGTTGACATTCCTAGCCACAGAGGGCCACAAAGTTAAACAGGAGAAACTGCAATTTGCATTAAATACTGTTACCTACTTAGGGCACACTATTTCTGCAGAAGGCAAATCTTTGGGAACTGACAGAATCCAAGCGATTCTTGACCTCCCTAAACCGGTTACAAAAAAGCAGGTAATGTCTTTTCTAGGCATGACAGGGTACTGAAGGCAATGGATTTCTGATTACGCTGAAATCTCCCAACCCTTGCAAGATTTGGCACATGGCCATGATCTAGCGGCTAATGATAATGTCACATGGACAGAGCTTGCTGAAATTTCCTTTCAGAAGTTGAAACAACAATTGGCCTCTTCTCCTACTTTGGGCCTGCCTGACATGATTAAACCTTTTCTTTTGACTGTTGATGAGAAGGGCGGCTACATGTCTGCTGTTCTTTTGCAAAAGCACGGTGATAAACACAGGCCTGTGGCGTACTATTCTCAGCGACTTGATGCTGTTTCTAGGGGCCTTCCTCTTTGTTTGCGCTCCATTTCAGCAGCGGCTTTGGCGGTAACTGCATCTGCATCACTTGTTGCTTATCGTCCTCTCACTGTCCTTGTTCCGCATGCGGTAGCAGAAATTCTGTTAAAACAAAAAACGGCACATTTCTCACCAGCTCGAATGCTTCACTATCAACATGTGTTGCTCTCTTTGCCAAATGTTACAGTCAAGCGATGCAATGTTCTGAATCCCGCTACTCTTTTACCTACACCTGAGGATGGGGAGCCACATAATTGTGTTCATGTGTTAGATCAAATTCTCTCCCCCCGTCCTGACCTCGCCACCACTCCCCTCTCAAATGCAGACTTTGATATGTTTGTTGACGGTTCTGCCAGTCGATGTCCCCTCACAGGTGACAGTCAGGTTGGCTATGCAGTAGTGACACAACACCAGGTTCTGGAGTCAGCCCGCCTTCCTGGACATCTCTCAGCACAGGCAGCTGAACTGTTCGCTCTTACACGCGCTTGCCATTTGGCTGAAGGTAAAACTGTAAATATTTTCACTGACAGCAGATATGCTTTTGGAGTTGTGCACGACTTTGGAACTCTTTGGCAGCATAGAGGCTTCCTTACCTCTACAGGGAAAACTATACAGAATGGACACTTAGTGAGCTGCCTCTTACAGGCAATTCTTTTGCCTGCTGCCATTGCTATATGTAAATGCTCCGCTCACACAAACCAGACTGATGCTATCTCTCAAGGTAATGAGCAGGCGGACTTGGCTGCCAAGGCGGCTGCAATCGCCCCCCCTCACACAACTCTCAGTCTGCTCACACAGGCTGCTGTTCCCACAGACACTCCAATGGCCTCTGTACAGGACTGCCAAGCTGGGGCCACACCCCAGGAAAAGGCCAAATGGAAGCGAGACGGCACCTACACTGATGGGGTCTGGCTAGGCCCTACTGGTAAACCCTGTTTATCTCGTTTTTTATTTCCCTATTATGCTAAATTGACTCATGGACTGGATCATGTGTCAAAAGGAGGGATGATATCTTTGATGTCCAGACACTGAGACACAAGCGGATTTTCTACTTATGCAAAAAACTTTTGTGAAAAGTGTGTTATCTGTGTTGTAAATAATGCTGGGAGGGGCCAGAAGGTTCCAAATGCGGCCCACCCGGCTCCACAGGAGCCTTTCGAGTACCTGATGATGGACTTCATTGAACTTAACCCATGCAGGGGTAAGAAATATTGTTTGGTGTTTGTTGACATGTTTTCAAAGTGGGTTGAAGTTTTTCCTACAGGGAAAGCTGATGCTGCAGCAGTGGCGAAAGCCCTACTAACAGAGCTTATTCCTAGGTGGGGGATCCCGAGGAAGCTGTCTTCAGACAGAGGCTCACATTTTTTAAACAAGGTGTTGGACAAAGTGACCGAGCAATTGGGGATCAGGTTAAAGTTCCATTGTGCTTACCACCCTCAGAGTGGAGGGGCGGTAGAGAGGGCAAATGGAACCATTAAGAACCGGTTAACTAAAGTGATGGCAGAGACAGGTCTGGATTGGGTCCAGGCCCTGCCAATTGTCCTTACAGGTATGCGGGGGAGGGTCCACGCTGCTACAGGGTTGTCGCCCTATGAGGTCATCACAGGGCGGCCCATGAGGACTGGATGTCACCCCCCAGGGCTGATGCTGGACAAGGAGCTAGCTGACACTCGCATGGTGAGTTATTGTGTTCAGCTAACCAATGTTCTGAGATCTGTGCATCAACAGGTGAAAGCAGCTCTCCCAGATCCAGCCAGCGGGCCTCTACATGACCTGCAGCCAGGAGACTGGGTGGTGATAAAGGACTTCAGAAGGAAGAAGTGGCACCAGGCCAGGTGGAGGGGTCCTTTCCAGATACTACTCACCACGCCCACAGCCGTGCGAGTGGAAGGCCGTGCTTCTTGGGTCCACGCCAGCCACTGCAAAAGAGCTCCACCAGCGCCAAAGGAGGGATAAGGGTGAGAGACCCACCTCGACCGACGCGCAGGGACAACTAAGTTCTCACGGAGTTTAAAAACTCAGAGAACCACCACTTCAAGGAGCACGTGACGGTAATATCTGCTCCCAACATGCCAGACGACAGCAGGAACACCGAGGGGTACAACCCTTTGAGAAGATTAGGCTGCAGCCTGAAGGTAGGCCTATTGATACTAGGCCTCATTACACTCATCACAGTTCTGCCCATTATCCTGATTCATGAGACATTCTACACCATTAACACCAGTGAACCAAACGGTACTGTTGTAATGACTAAAAGGCCTAAAAGGTATGTCACCACCGGGAATGAAGCTTGGCTGACACCAGGAACTGTGAAGCATCATTATGCTACTAATTCTTGGTGGCGTTATGCTGAGTGGACTGCAAAACAGCACTTAACCGGTCTTGTTATGTTTGCTCTCACATGCCTCATTCCACAGCAGGCCCTCTTCTTCAGGTGCAGAATCTGAAGAACGACCTCTCAACGTGTTTGGTGGGACTGAGTTCTCACCCAGGTGTGGGAATACGGTGGGGAAAAGCTGATTTCTCTGTGCCATTAAATCTGTCACGTTTGAGTACTCCAGTAGTAAATAGAGATTGTTCTTTTCTGAAAGATTACCTAGCATGGCCACAGGTGTCATGGAGAATGCCCGGTCCAGTCGTACTTAAACATAGTATGAAGTTTGGAAGTTGTATTATAGGTAATGGTTCTAATGCACTAGGTCAATTAGGCAATGTTCAGTGTAAAACTGTTTTCTGTGATTGTCCGCCCATACATCCTGATAAGTGTTTTGACTGTCTGAGTGATTCCTCTAGTCCCTGCAGAGACGACCCTGACACATGTAGGAAGAACTGGTCACACGCAATCTCATTACCTTGGAATAGGGAACAAACTGCAACTTGTTCCGGGATAACACCATCCTCTGGCCTTGGGAGTCGACTGCTATCAGATTGGTACTGGCTTTGTGGAAATTCAGTCTACACTGCTCTCCCCCCTGACTGGGGTGGAGTGTGTGCCATTGTTGCCTTGTATGACTCTACATATGTGATTCCTGACCTTTCCACATATAGTCACACCACACGTCGCATGCACAGGGTAAAGAGAGGGTTTTGGGATAGTAATCCTGTTCCTACTGAACATCGTCTTTGGACTGCAGGTTCAAAGTTTATACAGGCTTTGCTTCCTGGGTTAGGTGTGTCAGAGGCTTTTAAAGAGATAGAAGTTACTCGATACACTTTTCTCCAGTACATAAACTCCTCCATTTTGACCATAGGTGCTGTAAACTCTGAGTTGACTTCACTGCGATTAATGGTTATGCAGAATCGCATGGTATTAGATCAGCTTACTGCAGAGCAGGGGGGGGGTTGTGTGATGATTGGGGAGGCGTGTTGCACATACATACCACATTATGATGAGGATGGCCAGATCATACAGCAGGGACTTAGAAATATGACCAAACTCCGTGACTCATTGATGGAGAGAGAGGTTGATGCAAATAAAGATTGGTTCTTTAACCTCCTGACAGGTTGGAAGAAAACACTGCTGAGAATCTTTTTGCCTGTTATTATCTTTGCCACCCTGCTCGTATTTCTTTGCTGTTGTGGAATGCCACTGATTCGCGCCTGTATTGCACGCCTCACTCAAGCTGCTATAGGTCAGTACTTACGGCAATATGTTCCTGATCCGGAACAAGATAATGTATTCCTTCTCCGACAACTTCCTGAGTTTACTGACGACCCTATATAAAGTATAGGCCTGAATTATGTACCCACCCTGTCACATGGTTGGTGGGAAGACAGTGTTGTAATGTGAAGAGATAAAAGGTTGACATTCCAGGAGTTGTGAAAAGTCTCCATTACATGATGGGTTTTTATTTTTTATCTTTCTTTTCTTTCAGACTTTCTCTTGATAGTAATAATTTTATATGTTAAATAATCAGTAGTACATTATAGTGAAAATTATTTTTATATTCAATTCTATTCAATCCTGTTACTATATTCACTATGATTTCATTTTATATATTTTTATTTTTTTATTTTTTCCTATGTTGATTCTTGTTATTAATCAGATATGGATGATGTGCGATAATTGCTAATATCCGGAAGCGACGCTTGATTGCCTTGAGAGGGATCGGAGGAATTATTTTTTCCGGAACTGATTGGGTTTTCTGGCTCTGTGCTAGTTTTGTCCCATATAAGTCCTGAATCTGCCGGTTTTTCAATTCCCCCTGGATTATTGGAGTATTGTACATATCCACACGAGATTATTGTATTTGGTCTGTATAATCATGTAATCATTTATGATGCTATTAAAATGAATCACTTACTAATTGATTGAGTACATTAGGTAGATTGTAACAGAAAATTGTTAGTTATCATGAAATGATAAAAGGAGGGAAATGTGAAGGAATTTTCTGTTTTACAATATGTGTGTATTAACATAGAGACAATCACATGATTATCATTAAGCATTTAATATAATAGATCAATTATATATGGAGTTAAGTAATTAAATAATGTATTCTTTGTGAACACTGAGTAGGTCATGGTTCACTACCTATGTGTCTCTCCTTCACATTCTGCTGAGACAGGCAGTCTGTGAGGCAGATGTTTTCGTTACTTGTTTTGAAGGTTATTGATAGTTATAGAAAGACAAAACATCAAGAATTGGATACCCTTGTCTCTGTATGTTTAGAAACCGCCCCTTGTGGCAAATCAGTAAAGCAACGATATTGTGTATAAATCTCCTCTGTATGCTGTTTCTAAGTCAGAGTGATTCTGGTGAGAATCTCTCTCATTCTAAAGTTTATCTCCAATAAACTGAAATTCTTTTTCTTATTCTAATACATCGGTTTGTTGTGGTTCTGTTTGGACAGACTTGCTCACTGTGGGTTGACAGGGAAAAATCCACGACACGACGCCTTTACAGGTGTTTACAACAAGAACCCTTTCAATTTCCAGCATTACAATGCAGAATATGTATCACTCATTATGAACGGTCTTCCAATACTGAGTAAACCATATCTCCCAAATTATGGTAACGGTTCTGCGGTTCGCGAATTTTACAGCCTAACGCTGGCCACAGGAAGACATCTCAAAGACACGCCTTTGTGTATAAACCGTCAAGAATACCTGAACGGTTACACCCTTTATGCTTTCAACCTGACACCCGATGAAGGTTGCAGCCAGCATCTATCCCTGATCAAGACGGGTAATATACGTCTGGAGATGAGATTCAGAAACCCGCTACCCAGAACAGTTAATTTAATTGTTTACGCATGCTTCGACAACATCATTGAAGTGAACCAGAGGAGGAACGTGTTGTATGATTATTATTAATCATGAATACCAGAGAACTAACGGCTATTTTGAGTAACAATCCTTACACAGAAAATAACTTTTATGGGGTTGTGGCCTGTGATGAGCTACCGAATAATAAACTAAATAATTTACCAGCATTGTACATTGTGAATGCACACCCTCGAAACAAGCCTGGAGAACACTGGTTAGCGTTGTATTTGGGTGCGGATAAAACTGGTGAATTTTTCGACTCCTATGGCAATCCCCCTGACTACATTTATTTCCCAGATGACATCATTACTTTTTTACAAAAGAACTGTAAAAGGATTGTTTACAACAAGGTACAAGTGCAAGACCTACACAGCACAAAGTGTGGACAGCATTGCGTCTTTTATCTGCACAACAGGGCCAAAGGGGTTCCGTTTAGTGAAATTATAACCCTATACTCTGATAATTTGAAAAATAATGATGCGATGGTTTCAAGATATGTTGATAAAATATACTTGGACAAGTGTGTTAAAAACATGTTAAACTGTGTACAGACTGCATGCTGTGGTGAAATGTTTAAGGCCTGTCACTGTTGAAAAAACACAGACATGTTTTGTTTGAATGTTGTTTTGTCTTTTATTATAAAATAAAAACATTTTAAACTTTACATTTTGACATTTTGATCATTTAAAACAAACACACACACACACACTCAACAGCTTCTGAAATCTAGCCACGCTGAATGGTCTAAAGCGGGAGATGAAAAAACAGCCTTAGGGCCTGATTCTGGCGTCATAGGTGTAAATGGTGCTGTATTTGGTATTTTCTTTTTGTGTTGATTTATCTTGTCGCGCACATTTTGATTAGGTATGACCGAAATAGGCATATTAAGCATAGCCATAGCCTCTATAAATTCCCCCCAACCCCGGGGCCTTCTATCGGCAGAAATCTTGTGAGGGGCGGTTATGTTCTTTATTAGATCCAACATATGCGAACCACTGACAACCGTACCATTAAACACAAACTCCCCTTTATCGTTCCACGTTGCGACATTTCCTGATTTAGAAATTTTATCCAATACGTAGGTGGCATTTTTCCGGCTTCTAGGTGGTACACTTTGTACAAAATCGTCAACTCGGGCAGTGTCCGTCCTGACATTATCGCCACCCTCAACAGGCAATGATAGGGTTAAATGTTGCATTTCGGCTTCACCTTGTTTAATCAACGCAATGAAACATTGTAGAGCAATCGTGTACAGTTTTGCCTTCTACAGTTTTGACCAACATCAGTCCTTGATAAGATGTTACGTATGGTTTGATCCAAATCATTTTCAACAGTTTGTCGGATTGGTTCCGGAGTAAAAGTAAGATTCTTTAATTTGTCCAGCTGACTTTGAGGCACGAGAAACATTTTTTGGGCGTGCTCCATGTTTTTTAAGCACCGCTGCGACCCGCTATCAAACTGGTGAGAAACGGTATTGCTACACTCAGTAGAGGCAGAAGAAATCCACCCTTTTGAGAAATAATTTTTCGCTTCTTTCGAATAGATGATCTTTTGTTAATCAACAGTTTAATTCCGACCTTTTGTTTTATTATTTTTTTCAGTTGTGCATCAGTTAGGGGTATATTGCCACGTAAAACATTGAGAGCTAGTTCACAAATTGTGTTTATAAGTTCACCAGAAGCAGACTGTGATATGTTACGTCTTTGCCGGGCATTACCTTCAAATAGGGCTTTTAGAAAAGTCCAGTTCCATTTAATACGTGCAGACATATTACTTTTTCTTTAGCACATAAACTACCAGCCACTCTGGAGCGTACAAACCAGTTCTGATGCGGTATTCCTCAGGCGTCTGGGCTTTTAAGTCCACCAATAGGTAGCCATAAGGTTTTCTGGTCGCATCATCAAAACATTCAAGGAAAAACTTTGAATGTCTGGGGTACATTTGTCGTGCCAAAACATTAACTTGCATTTTATCTCTTGGATTTTTGAACAGAACAATATAGTTTGCATTAAGATTAATTGTGCGGCTGTTTCGACCCTGGAAGAAAAGATTCTGAAGATATATGATGCTTAGGTTTCTATGGTGTGTATATTTGGTAAACGCTCTCTCAATTTCAGAGCTCTGACTGGCCGCCTGCATAAGGTCATCAACAATTACCATGTTGGTTTTGTGCAAAGGTAGCAAAACTTCATCGGTCAAGGATTCAGGAAGACCTTCTACAAAATGTACATTCTTTATTTTACAAAGCACTTCATCGTACATGGGTTGCCAGCACGAATAAAACCATACAATGTTCTGCGGTACTGTTGACAATACATGTTGTGCATTTTCGAGCAGTGCTTTCACAAAAACGCTTTTACCGCTGTTTGATGGACCTGAGATTATGCATGAAAAAGGATGTTGAAGGCGGCTGTCAAAACCCTCAACCCCAAACACTTGTCTAGAATCCATATGGCAAGGTTTTGAAATCAGGGAGCAGGACCCTTTTGTTGTAAACTACTCTGAATCTTTTAGAAACTAAATGATTGCGGAGAGAGAATCCTCTCTTATTCCTCACAATTTGTTTTGTGTTGGTTGTAATTTCGCGAGCTGGGGCCTCTGGATTCTGTACATAGTGCTGTACCAATTCTGTGAGGGTTGAAAGATTGACAACTTGTGTGTTAGTATGATGCAGGGTTATACCTTTCACTTTCATACATGTTTTACCAAACCGTGTTTTATAACCGTACGTCTTGGGCCCTCCTGATACAAATTCAACAATGTGGTCAAAGGGGTCTAGCTCACTAGTCAATTCTCCCAAAAAATCACCTAGAGATGGCATCCAGTCACCCGGTCGGCTCACAAAGATTACAGAATCTGTGTCGTGGTACAGAACCCTGTCAGGCATTTTATCCATGACATCATAAAGCTCGAGCCGGGCATAAGCTGTGGTGAAGGCCGCGATGAACACATTGCTGTATCTGGGGACCTTTGGAAAACACTTAGTAAGTTTCCACTGTACCAGAGCTACGTCTTTGTGAGATGTCATACTCATCTGAAAATATGAATTGCAGAAACTGTTCAGGATCACGGATCAAGGTTGTGCTTGGCATGTTGCTTCTCTGACCAAATTTTCCCCAAAGACTATTTAAAAACAGTTTGGAAATTTGTCTCTTGGCTTTGTTTACAGAAATATTGCTTGGGTCTAAACGAACACCCTCCTTCTCCCAATAACTCTGCACATAGGCCGCCTTGTCAGAATCATCAGAAACCCAAGAGGGGTATCCTGACGCTTCTCATCAGCCAGGATATCAAAATTGCTTTGAACTAACTCTTCAACCATATTCAAAAAAACCTCCAAATCTATATCATCACCATTTAGCTGTACAGTTACACCCTGAGACAGAGAATCACCCCTTAATTCTAACTGTACGGCATCGTTGGGGTTCGACAGCTCCCGAACTTGTTTAAGATGTGTACATAAAACTCGGCGTAGTTATCAACATTGTACAAAGATGTAAAGTTAAAACGGAACTGAATTTCTGTACTGTTGAAAGCTGGCCTACGTATTACCTGAAGGTCTGTGTTATTAATCACATCACCCCAACCATCACCACCATTTTGGTTGACTTCTGGAAGTCCTTGTAGGTCACTATCGTCAGTGCTTTGGGGTATCTCGAGCTCTGTAAGACCAGGCATGTTATTTTCTGCGGTGTTTGGTGTCATATCTGATTCAACGTGGCAAGCGAGTTCACGGTTTACAGAGTCCAAAGCTCTTAATAAACCTGCAAAAACATCATGCTCTACAGTTTCATTACTAGACTCTACATTTTCATTACTAGGCTCATGCGTGTTAATAGAGGCATGATTAACATCATTAACAAGAGCTAATAGATGCGGATTAACATTTTCATGCGATAAAACGATTTGGTTAGGGTCCTGGCTTTCAGCATTTTCTGCGGCAGGTCTTTTACTCTGGGACCCTGAACATGGACACGTACAAGGTCTTTTAGGAGCCATTTCGTTTAATAGTTTACCCGAAAGGGTCATAAAATTGTCTGTAATGGTCATAAAATTGTCCAAGATTCTTAATCGCAGACTGTCGTTTTGACAAACCGAGGCCTTCGCAGGAGTTGTCCTGTTCAGCTCGGTTTGTTTGTCTGCGGCTGCGGCGGCTGTTGCTGTTGTTTTTGATGTCCGTGGTACTGGTATTACACGTTTTTTAGGCGTATCGGGGGCGATCACCACATCTGTTATTTCAAAGTCTGTAAGGTAAATAAAAATAAAAATTTTAAAAAAATTAAAAATTTAAAAATAATAATAATCTAATTAATTCAAATAAAAAAATCAAAATCAAATTACAAATTAAATTCAAATTTTAAAAATCTAATTACGAAATTTAAAAATAAAAATTCTAATTAAAAAATAACTAAATTAAAAAAGCAAACATTTTATTTTAATAGGAGAAAACTTAAATCTCACCACTTTTTCTCTTCAGTCCTTTCGGTCTGCTAGGTTTTGTCTTTGCAACCGTCTCTAGAGGAGGATTTTCAGGGCCTTTTAAACAATAAAAATAAAATCAGAAAAATAAAACACATAGCAATGTTCAATAGTTATAATCAGATGTTGAGCAAAGGAAGTTTCATTCAAAGGTATTTAACAAACAATTAGCTTTTTGTTGCTGTGTCTGCTAAACCACTGGGGTCTATAGGCTACGCGTGGCTTCGGCCTACCCACACGTGGCTTGTGTAGCCTATGGATACTAAACCACGGGGGTCTATAGGCTACGTGTGGCTTCGGCCTACCCACACGTGGCTTGTGTAGCCTATTAAACATGCACCAAAAATACAAAATAAGGCCTTGTACGCAAGGAACGTTTGCAACGACACCGAGCAAACGTAGGGGCATTCCTTATGTGTCGGCCAAAAATTTGTAACGTGCGTGCACACGACCTCCCCCCCACCCCTCACCACACATAAACAGCGCACATGTACAAACACACACTTACAGTTTTTTTCTCTTGTAGCTTTTAGACCTGCTAGATGTTGTCTTTGCAACAGTCTCTAGCGGGATTTCAGAGCCTTTTTAACAATAAAACACATAAACAGATATTGAACAAAAGTATTTAAGTTACATACTCTGTATTAAACTGTAACGTGGATCGTCTTCTGTAGCTAAAACTTGGGCACGTGTAATTTCCCGAGGCCGCGTGTACACTGTAGGTCTATCTAAAAACAATTAAACATTTACCAAATATCAGAAAAATAAAAACACATGGTAATGTTCAATAGTTATAATCAGATGTTGAGCAAAGGATGTTTCATTCACTCGTATTTAACTAACAATTAGCTTTTTGTTGCTAAAAACTAAAACACAGGCCTATAGGCGACACGTGGTTTCAGCCCTCTGTGTAAACTACACCCTCAGGATCTAAAAACAAATAAACATTCACCAAATATCCGAAAATAAAACACGTAGCACTGTTCAATAGTTATAATCAGATATTGAGCAAAGGATGTTTCATACACTTGTATTTAACTAACAATTAGCTTTTTGTTGCTAAAAACTAAAACACGAGCCTATAGACTACACGTGGATTCCCACGTGTAGTCTGCAACTTAGTATCTAAAAACAATTATATATAAAGCATCTTAAAACCACATTTTTAAAAACTGTAAAAACATCTTACTCTGTCTAACGTTGATGTCTTCGGGTATTGTTTCAACAAAATCGTTGAAAGATCCACCAGCGTGTACTCCGTTGCTGTACAATATTTCAGCCAAATCTGTAATACATTTACATTAACAACGTTAAATTAAGAAGTAGAACATTCAATATGTTTAATTAACAACTTGAAAGTTTCACACTTTACAAGAATTAAAATAGTCGCACATACCTTGTGTTGAAAAGTCTACACCCGACATCTCTTGCAAGCAAAATGTTTAGTTTAGTTTAGCTTAAATAGACGTCTTCTTCCAAATGTTTCTTCCACAGAGTGCAGAATCAGATAAGACACTGTATTTTATAGGCGGACAGTGGTTCGGGGTGTGATTAGGCCCGACGTAAGTCGTAAACACATCCCCCTCAATATCACCCCCACAACCCTCCCCGTGAATGTAGATTGAAGAATAAAATACACTTTGAAAGAAAATACGATTAAACGTAACATTTAATATATAACGCCTCAACCCTGCTTAAATCGGGTAAACCATATCCGTAACCGATCGATACTAAACAATAGATGACCCAAAAATGGAAACCTTTAGTTTATATATATTATAGTTTATATTTTTAAAATTCGTAATTAGCTAGCCTATTAGACCTGCAACCTCTGCTAAAATTGTATACGCACCTTGCGCAAAGTCTACTGAAACAAACAAAAAAATGTTCAGTAGATTAAGTTTTTATTTTTGACGTTCACAAAATATCTTCATAAAAAACCGCCAAAAACCAGCTGTTTCGATCATTCAAACCCATCCCCTGTTGTGGGTTGTAGACACCCTGACAAATAAAATGCTTTTTTGAAAAGTTACGCTTACACAATATTATATTTCAATTATAAAATTGAATAACCCCCATCTTTTACATTCCATTCGATACTAAACACTCATATTGGCTCTAAGTATTAGCCAACTGAAAGCAAAAAATCCTGAAAGTTTTATTTCATGGTTCTGAACCAGTGATACAGACGTTTAGATTTTTTTAATTTTTTTTTGAAACGCGTCTTGGAGTTCTTTTCAATGGTTTCGGGGCATTTTGCGGCCTGTTGAAATATTTCCAGTCTATGCATTTCATTCATTCATTTCAAACTTATTTTGAATAACCCCGCCAGGAATACAGCTGTTCCTTGTCAATCAAAGGTTTCCACTCGTCAGCAGAAACCCCAAATCCCTCACACACACACGTATTCCTCTCTCTCTAGCAGTAGAGCTAGACCTTGTGTTCCGCTGATACTAGAGCCGCTCGTAGTTCAACGCTGTGTGACTGTGTCTGTCGTGAGCGTCTGCCTGTCGGCCAGTCCTGCCCTGTGGTAAGGAAACTACTGTTGGGGTCTTGTTCCATTTCAGCTGTACACAGGACTTTACAACAGCTCTCTCTCTCTAGCAAGTCTGGGAAAAAGATCTCTCCGGACTCCGCACGGACTTTGGCAAAACATTCTAAGTCCTTGTCTGTGGAGTCATTCGCACACGTTTGATGCAGAGACTTCAACAATTTGTTACCCTTCGGCTCTCTATAGCCTACCGCACTGGAAATACAGAAACGCAATAACGTGTTAGTTTGTTCATTTAGCCTACCGCTATCTGTCACGTTTAAAAGTCTGCAATTAACCATCTCAAATTATTTTATTCTTTTAAAATGCTTTTGCTAACACAAACTATTGCCACTAACCTATACATTTATATTTATATATATATATATATATATATATATATATATATATATACAAAGTTACTTTTTCACAAGGTTGTTCTAATAAAAAAAAAAATCCTCACCCAAAGACCGACCATAAAACCAACGTTTACAACAAACAACCCCCAATAAAATGACAGCGTCACAATGCCGATAAATAAAAGCCTTGAAACAAAACCCTCACAACACACCCCCGAATAATACATTATAAATTTAAAAATAAAAATAATTTAAAATTTTAAAATTTTAAAATTTAAAAAAAATAAAAATTTTAAAATTAAAATATGCAAATATGACCCCATTTGTCCTTTGACCTATGCCCCATCAATCAAAGTGACATAAGCCGTATTCCATATACTACTCCCGGGGCACAACCCCGACTCGGATCTCCCTACTCACAGGAAATTGTACCTGTAGACTGGGCTATTGTAGCCTAATAATCCATATTTAGCCTAGTCATGAAGCAACATAGCCTAGGCTACAGATTAAAACAAATGGACATTTACACGATTATATTTTTATTGTATTATAACGTTTCGATCTCAATGCAGTAAGATGCGGCGGTAGCCTCTATCACGCTGATTTTACTGTTGTGGCCTAGCCTACTACACAAAACATTTTAATTTGTTCAATTTAAATAGGCCAGGCTATGTGAGAGAGAATGTAAAAACTGGTCTTTTTAGAGGGTGTGCGAATACAGAGTGTTCCGACTGTAGCCTATCTACACAGCTGTAAAATAATAATAATAAAAAATCCATGTCAGTATTGGCACAGTGCCATTATGCTCAGTCTTTTAAGAACATAGGTTACAGAATCATTTTAATTTATATAGGTCTGCCACTCAGACAAAATTTGAGACATAAGCACTTATTTTATTTTAGTGACATGGAATATAGGCTAAGCAATAGCTCAATGTTGGCTTATCACACAGCCTTGTCTAAGGCAAATCGGTTAACGGAAATCTATTGCCTCTTACAGGAAGTCCTCCCTGCTGTTAAGGTTAAGTTAGTAAACAATCATCGTAACGTTTATGCTACCTTGTTTCCTTTCTAGTTTTTAGCATTTAGCCTATAATCCCCAAACACAGAAGACTAGGAAATGCCGGGCGACCGAAATCACAGACAACCATTGAATCATATTATGTTCAGTGGTTTGAACAGTCCCCTGTAACGCCCCTTTCTTCGAGGCCCCGCCTTGATGGGCAGCTTTGACCGTTTGCATGTTCAGTTTGGATTTTTGGCAGGGTTTTTGCGTGAACACGTGGAAATGATAATGCAAACAGATGCAATGCCATTGCATTTGAATTATGTCACTCTTGTGCCGCAAAAGCATGAAAACGATATGTTAAATGGCGAATTGAATTATCATTTCCTTTTTGTCATGGATCATGCAATTGAAATAAGAAACTGCTAATGCAAATGTGGTTTTTCATTTTCATTAAAATTATGGCAGGGTTGTGTCGTAGAGGGCGAGAAAAATTAAATGTGAAATGGATTTGCATTAACATTTTCAAATTGTCAGAGAAAGTGCATATATTAACTTGCAAATGAAAACGCAGTGTCCTTTTGCATTTTCATTTGAATTATGTCATGGTTTTTGCGCACATCGAATGTAAACGAAATGCAATCGGCGATTCGCAATTTCATTTGAATTTTGGCGCGGATATGCTTCCATAAGATACAGCTTTGGAAGTTTTATTAGAACTTAATAAAGTATGGCAGGAAGGTAGATTGCCTGGAAGTTGGAAACAGGCAGTGGCAGTCCCAATCAGGAAACCATTTATGTAAAATAATGGAATGCATGATTGCAGAAAGACTAAAATACTATCTAGAAATAAGAAATCTCAGATGAAATTGTCAAAGTGGGTTTAGGAAAGGGAGGGGTAGCCTACCATGGATCCAGTTTTATGTCTAGAATCAGAGATTAGAAAAGCACAAATAAATAAGGTGGTGGTAGCTGTGTTTTTTTACGTGGAAAAAGCTTATGATTTAATGTGGAAGGATGGGTTGCTAATTAAAGTGTAAAGATTAGGAATTTTACAAGGATGTTTAACTGGATTAAGGACTTTCTTCTTGGTCGGTCAATCCAAGTGAGAGTGGGAAAGTATTCGTCTTGCTTTCTGGTGGATAATGGAACCCCACAGGGAAGTGTTATTAGTCCCATTTTATTTTCAATTATGATTGATGATGTGTACTTGAAGGTGGAACAAGGTACAGGGAGATCATTATTTGCTGATGATGGGGCTTTATGGAAGAGAGGAAGGAATGTAAATCATATAGTGAAAAAACTACAAGAGGCTATTAATATAGTGGAGCAATGGTCCTTGGAGTGGGGATTTGCTTAAAGCCGGCAGAGGTCTGGGCCTTGCGGGCGAAGTCGTGAGCGACGAGGAGGCGGTCCCGCAGCCGGTGGTAGTACTCCTCCCGAGTACGGCTGGGTTCTTCAGGCTCAGGCGGAGCCCCGAACACCAAGTCCATTGGTGTCCTGAGCTCCCGTCCGAACATCAGGGCAGCAGGGGTGAGTTGGCTGGACTCCTGCACGGCTGACCTGTAAGCCCACAGGACCAAGGGCAGGTGGCGATCCCAGTCCCGCTGGTGCTGGCTGGCTAAGATGGCTAGCTGGGTAGCTAGCGTGCGATTGAATCGCTCGACGAGGCCGTCGCTTTGGGGATGGAGTGGCGTCGTTCGGGTCTTTGTCACGCCCAGCCGTTTGCAAACCTCAACCAGCAACTGGGACTCGAAGTTGCACCCCTGGTCACTGTGGAGCTCGGCAGGGGCCCCGAAACGGGTGAACATTTCCTCCACGAGCCTTTCCGCCATCGTCGCCGCACTCTGGTCTGGTACAGCGAACGCCTCCGGCCACTTAGTGAAGTAATCCATCGCTACGAGGATGTAATGATTGCCGGAGTCGGTGACGGGGAAGGGCCCGAGAACGTCCACCCCCACCCGTTCCATGGGGGCCCCCACCAGGTGTTGTTGCAGGGGTGCTCGGGAGCGTTGATTAGGCCCTTTCTGTGCCGTGCAGGAGTCGCACCAATGGACGTGGAGCTTGATGTCGTGACGACACCCCGGCCAGTGAAACTTCCCCCTCAGCCGGTGCAGGGTTTTGTTATTGCCGAAGTGGCCCGCCCCCACTGAGCCATGGACCAACCTGAGGACATCAGGGCGGAGCGCCTGTGGCACCAGCAGCTGCAGGATGCCGCTGCCCCGGCCTGGAGCCTGCCACCGTCTGTAGAGGAGACCGTCGCGCTGCACCAAGCTGCTGTACAGGCTGTAATAGCTCTTAAGCTCTGGGCTCTCTGCCGACACCACCGACCGCTCGGGATGCTGCCCTGCCTCCAGCCAGCCCCGCACCTTGCCCAGCGTGCTGTCTGCTTCTTGGGCCTCTCGCAGCTCCATGGGCGTCAGCAGCAGCCACCCCTCCGCGTCGCCGCTGGCCTGGACCACCGCCACATCTGGGCTCACCTGGTCCCGTTCCTCTTGGCAGCTACAGTAGCGACACTCCTGGGCTGCGCACGGCCGGCGTGATAAAGCATCTGCGTTCCCATGAAGTCGGCCTGCCCGGTGCCGGATTTCGAAGTCATAGCCTTGCAGTTGTTCCAGCCAGCAAGCAACTTGCCCCTCAGGGTCTTTAAAATTTAGGAGCCAGGTGAACGAGGCGTGGTCGGTGCGCAGGAGGAATATGCTGCCTTGCACGTACGGCCGGAAGTGGTGCAACGCCCTGACCACAGCGAGCAGCTCCCGCCTGGTGACGCAATAATTGCGTTCTGCCTTCCCAGGGCCCGGCTATAGTAGGCCACCACTCGCTCACCGTCTTCGTCCTCCTGTGACAGGACGGCCCCCACTCCGGTGTTGCTTGCATCGGTGTCGACGATGAAGGGTCGCTGGGCGTCGGGGTACGCCAACACCGGAGCTTCAATGAGGGCCGCCCTGAGCTGGTCAAAGGCCATGGATTGCCCCTCCTGCCACACAAACGGCCGGCACTTATCCGTTAAGCGATGGAGGGGGCTAGCCAGGGTAGCGAAGTCCCGGACAAAACACAGATAGTAAGACGCTAGGCCCAGGAAGCTTCGCAGCTCACCCACGTTGCCAGGGACCGGCCAGTCCTTCACAGCAGCCACCTTAGATGGATCGGTGGCTACACCCCGCACACTGACGATGTGCCCTAGGAAGGCCGTCTCCCTCCGGAGAAGCTGGCACTTCTTTGGGTTTAGCCTCAACCCCGCCTGGCGGATTGCAGCTAGCACATCAGTCAGGTTAGCGAGGGCCTGCTGGAAGTCACTGGCGTGTACCAGGAGGTCGTCTAGTTACACGAAACAGCGACTGCGAGGGACGGCCGCTAGCACCTGCTCCATCAGCCGCTCGAACGTGGCCGGCGCGTTGCATAGCCCGAAGGGCATCACCCGAAACTGCCACAGACCCTGCCCGATAGTAAAGGTGGTCTTAGGCTTCGCTTCGGGTGCCAGCCTCATCTGCCAGTAGCCGCTGCGGAGGTCCAGCGAACTGAACCAGCTCGACCCGCTGATGTGGTCCAGGGCCTCGTCGATGCGGGGGAGTGGGTAGGAGTCTTTGGTGGTCGCGGAGTTAAGACGCCTGTTGTCCACACAGAACCTCCACTCCCCGCTCTTCTGGACCAGGACCGCAGGGGCTGCCCACGCACGGGCTGTCGGAGGGCTCGATCACACCAGCAGCTGCCATTTCCTTCACCTTTTCCTCTGCCAACAGTCGCTTGGCAGGGGACATCCGGTGTGGCCGCAGACGGATGGGTTGAGCTGTGTTGATGGTGTGCTGCACCAGCTCGGTCTGGGTACAGTCCTCATCCCGCACCGCGAACAGGTCTGTGTTTCCGTCCAGGAGGCTTTTGAGCTGTTGGCGCTGCTGGTGGTCGAGCCCGCTGCTGCTTCGTTGCCACAGGGCATGGACAGCTGCTGTCGTCTCAGCAGGCAGAGCTGATTTGGGCTGGGCAGGCGGTTGCTGTGTGGCAGGCTGGTGGTGGTGGGCGAGCGAATGGTCGGGCTGGGGCACTGTGGTCAGTGACGGTGGCTTGGGTGCGGTGGCTAGCTGGAGTAGCTTGCTTGCTGGCCGGGCTGTGGTGGCTAGGTAGTGGGCTCGTCGGGCCGGGCTTTGTGTCGGGCCGGATTGGAGGGCTACAGTCTCCATGCCAAGGGTGATGCTGGCCCTTGACACATCAACGCAGGCTACCCAGTGTTTCTGCAGGTCCAGGCCAATGATGCACGAGTCCGCGATGTCAGCTAGCCAGAACTCGTGCGACACCTCCTGCCCGCTCACCGTCACCTTCACCTCTTTCTTCCTCCTCATCACCATCTTTGCCCCCGTCACTGATGTCAGCGGTGTGGCGGTGGGCGTCCACGCCCCGGGAAGTTGGGGCCCGCCGTTGTGGAGTACTCCTGGCCGGACAAGGGAGATGGTAGCCCGTGTCCATCAGGGCTCGGCAGGCCTGCCCGTCCAGCCAACAGTGGAGGTACAACCCACTGGCTTTGCCCAGCCGACCTACCCGTGGATGGGACTTATGCTCAGTCGCTTTTTCAAAGGCGCTTGTGCTAGCCTCCGCAGAGGTAGCTGGAATCTTTGCCACTGGGGCGGGTAAGGCCGGACTGGGTTTGGGCACAGGGGTGTGTACCTGGTTGAGGAGGGTTGGTTCCCGGGGCGGCGTTCTCCTCACTGCGCCGTCCCTGCCTCATTTCCCGACAGCGGGGGCTTCCGTGGCTTTGGTGCTGGAGCTGGGCAGTCATGTGCGATATGGCCCAGCTCGTCGCACCGGTAGCACCGGCCTTGTCGCCCCGCTGGCCGTTGTAGTGGCGTGCATGTCCAGCAGACCTCCTCGTCGTCGGCTACCCTGACGTGCTGGCGGGTTGGTTGTGGAGTGGGCCGGATAGCTAGGGTGTCTTCCGCCCATGTTGTCTTGATCAAAGCCTCGCTGATGGAACCCAGTTGGGCTAGGCTAACGTGGTCACGTAGCCGCTCTGGCGTGAGGGCTCGCAGAAATGCTCCGGCGTCCAGCCACCCAGCTGAGCTGCTAGCTCTAGCTGCGCTAGGTACGACTCGATCGACCGCTCCAGTTCCCCTATCTCCCTCAGTAGGGCTCGTTCCATCCCACTTCCGGACACCAATGTAGCGAGCGCGGAGAATGAGGGAGGGAGACAGCAACTGCAGTACCGAATCGCTCCTGCCGAGCTTCGTTTTATTTAGCGCTACCTTACCAGCTCTGAAAAGATTGTCTTTATTGGTTTTTAAATTTTCAGTTTCCAATAAAAACATTTTTTTTTTAATTACAATCAATGTCACTTAATTTCATACATTTTTAAAACATATTTTATCGGGGGGGATTTTCATTTCCCTTCCCTTTTTAATTTTTAAAATTAACATACAACATTCAAGACGCCACAATAAAATACATCACATACAAGAATTCACAAAACAGAAAGGAAATCACAAGACATTGAAATGAAGGAAAAAACAAGCGTTCCCGGGTTTTTGGGCGGGCAAATGTTGTTTTTAATTTCTCTCTCTTCCTTTGGGATGGAGGGGGGTGGACTAGATGATCAGTTCTTTCCAATGGTCCACCCCCCATTTCTCTCTCGCCAGACGCTTGTCCTTTACAAAATCCACCATAACACCGTCCTGGAGGAGGTTTTGCGTCCTCCTCCTGAGAGTGACCAGGTCTACTGTTGTTTTCTGGTAGACCTTGATGTTCCTCGCCTCCCACAGGACCTGCTTCACGATGTTAACGATCCTCCACTGACGCTGGAGCTCTGGTGTTTTACATCCTCCACGGGGTCCGTAGAGGACACTCTCGGCAGTCAGGGAGGACCTCGGCAGCAACCTGTTACGGGAGACAGAGGAAACAACAAGACCCCAGACCCGTCTGGCCACGGAGCACTCCCAGAACAGATGGTAAACGTGTTCCGAGTCAGTGCATCCGTGGGGGCAGCGCTCGGTCAGGGCCAAGTGCCGCTTAAACATAAATGACCTGGTGGGGAGACACATGTGGGCAGACATCCTTTTGCTTGTTATTTAAACATTTGTTTAGGACATTTGCCCAGATTATTGACGGGTCCAGGGTCATGCTGCCCCTCGGGAGTGTCATGGTCTCCTGTAGCCTACATTCATTGCACTACAGAAAACGAAACTAAACCTAGCTGTCCGGTACCAAAAGATTTCCCGCAGGTAACGTTCTACACTACGGGAAAAAAACTCTGCTGTGCAGAAACTCACTAGCTCACTAGCTAGCTCGTAGCCCACACATGGAAGGTTGGAGTTACGCATCCGGCAATCCAGTGTTGAATAGCCTAACGTTAAATGTATTTCATATAATACTAATAGCCCTATTTTAAAACTGCATTTCCATATTTTACTGATGCAAACTATTTAGGCTGTACTAGCTATTTAGGCTGTATGTCTTTCAGCTAGAATGTGTTTGCGTTTAGCCCATTGTGCATGTGTGTCTCCATGTAGACTTGGTTCATTAATTTACATGCTTCTTCATGATCCATCAGGTGGTGCTGTTCATTGTATTTCATTACACATTAAATACTGCTCATCTACAAACTCTTTTAATGTAATTGTGTGCTGTCTGTAATAGGATAACTGTTCTCATTCTTGTCAATAGAGGGCGTTATGGTTAAGCGAATGTCTGCATACATTTCTTTGGAATGCATGTCTCTCTCCGTGTTTATCTTCATGCATTATTCATCATTAGTTAGCTATACAAAATAAGTGATATCAGATCAAAAACGTCTCCGACATAAAAAAAAAAGCCAAGTTACTCACGCATAGCCTACGTAGCGCTGTAAAAACTAGGCCTGCCTTTAAAAGTCTTGATATCTAAATGTCGCCAAGTTACAACTAACAATATTGCCTATTGTAGCTCACACTAAATAAACTAGCTCTATTCCAAAGCAATGCTATCCAAACTTTCCTAAATTATTTAATGCAACTTGGCCCTGTGTTTCACCATCTCAAGAGAATGTGGTCAATGAAACTGTATGTGCCACATCAAACTGCAAAATGAAAATAATTTATAGTGGAAATACTCTGATTCAGATGTGTTACACTTAGAAATTAAACATAAAAATGACTACACTATAGGGCATGTTTGAACAATTGTCTGCATCCACTGCTTTGGGTCTATGAAAAGCACAGAATGAATAAAATTTATTATTATTATTATTATGTATTGATTTATTTATTTGGATTTCTATCAAAACCTGTGTGGTCCTACAGAGCATAGATATCTTTGTGTTCACAAAATTCTGTTTGCAAATATCATGATCATTTTTATCTGCATTTATTTATTCATCACCCCTTTCTTTATTGTACATGATGTTTCTTCATATAAATGTCTGTTTGTGAATTGTAAAGAATGCTGTAGCATCAGTTAACATTTTAAAACCTGTACATTTTCTAAAGTAAATTGCCAACAAAGTACAACCATATCCTTTCTGGCATGTAATTATTCATCAGCTGTTAAAAACATTCATTGAAATCATATGTTGTTCCATGAGGCACAATCTCTTCACATGCAAAGATGAAGAAACACAGGGCCAAGTTGCATTAAATAATTTAGGAAAGTTTGGATAGCATTGCTTTGGAATAGAGCTAGTTTATTTAGTGTGAGCTACGATAGGCAATATTGTTAGTTGTAACTTGGCTTTATTATTTTTTTTTTGATATCAAGACTTTTTTAAAGGCAGGCCTAGTTTTTGCAAGTTGGAATTAAGAACTTATGGACAGCGCTATGTAGGCTATGCGTGAGTAACTTGGCTTTTTTTTTACGTCGGAGAGGTTTTTGATCTGATAAAATATGCCAGACAGAGAGAGAGACTAAAAACCAATCTACATTAAGTGGGGTCACAAATTAATATATACAGAATTTTGAATCTATCAACAGGGGATACATGTATTACATTTCTGTTGGAGTATTTACATTCAACATGCTTAACAAATAGAATTTTTATTTTTATTAATATATATTTACATTTTATTATTAGTATTTTTATTTTAAATTTTTATTAATTTATTATTCATTCCCAGTCCACACTCCAGACCAGTCGGTGGCGGTAAATGCACCACTAAGGTTGTGTACCAACCGCCATAAAATAAAAAAAAGAAGAACTGCGCATGTGAGATGAGCGCAAAATTAAAACTTCCTGGTTCGGATGTGCTCCCCATTGGGGGACGTCTGTGCGAGTGTCACTGACACGGAGGAGCAAGAGCTACGGGAGATTTCGGTTCGACTACAGCGTTTAGGCGCCATTTTCGACTGAGGAAGCCGTCTGATTTTGTTTGGTGTGGAGACAGATCGTGTAGGAGAGAGAAAGTCACGCGTTAGGGGAACCAGGAAGCAAGGCGGATTGCAATCAACCGTACCGTGAGTGTAGAATGGGTGACAGCTCAGAGGGTGGTGAAGAGGAAAATATGGAGTGGTATACTATGTCGAATAAAAGGAAGAAACTGAAGGAGATGAAAGCTAGAACAGAAGATTGGTCAGATCATGGTAGTCAAGGAGAAGGGGGTGCTGCTAAAAAAGTAAAAGATAATCGGGGCAATACAGGACAGTTGGGAAAGGTGCAAGAGACGGAAAAGGAGTGGAAAGTCGTAATTGTGTTTGGGAGGGAGACAGGTCAGTTTCACCCAGTTAAAATTACTAAAGTAATTGAAAAAGAAATTGGAAAGATTAGATTTGCCAAATTCCTTAACAACCGGAAAATCCTTATCTCAGCTACAAATAAACATCAACAAGACAAAATCCTCAAGTTAGATACACTTGATGGTACAAAAATCTCAACGCATATTCCCGGAATAATGGCTAAACTGAGAGGTGTAATTTCAAATGTGCCAATAGAAATGACCGAGGAGGAAGTCAAGAAAGAAATTAGAGGGGGGAAAATAATAGAAGTTAAGAGGTTGCAGACAAACAAAGATTTAGTAAAGAAAGATAGTCTGTCAATGTTGGTGCAATTTGAGAGCACACTTCCTAAAGAAGTCAAAATAGGGATGGATCAATTATAGGGTGAGAGAATATATCCCAAAACCAATACGATGTTGTAAATGCCAAAGAATTGGACACATAGCCCAACAAAGATGTGCAAAATGTGGGGAGAACACGATTACGGCAAATGTGAGAAAGGCGCTAAACTACGATGTTGCAACTGTGGAGGAGATCATAGTGCTGCGTTTGGGGGCTGTGCCGTTCAGATTAAAGCAAAAGAGGTACAGAAATATAAAGTGATTAATAATATATCCTATGCAGATGCTTTAAAGAAAGTAAATGATGAAATGCAAAGAACTGTAACATATGAAGAGGTGGGGAGAGGTGAAGAAGGTAGTGGTAGGCCTAGGCCTTTACCCCAGAGAACAAGCAGACCTAGAATACAGCAAGAAGACAGAAGTGATCCGATTGTACAGCAGACTCAATGTGCCCATAAATGTAAGGTTAAAGAAGACTCGTTGGTAGTGGATCAGACAAGTTTCATAGCCTTCATTTGTAAAATAATTAATGTGGCTACCAAGCAAGAGAAGAAAAGTGACAGAATTAAGACAGTGGTGAATGCAGCAGAAGAATTTTTGGGTATTAAAGACCTGAAAGCAGAAGATATACATAAAATGCTGAAAGTCAACTCTGATGGAGGGGGGCAGGCTATTGATTAAAATTATTATGGTGATCCATTTATTACAATGGAACGCGAGAAGTCTCATTGCAAATGGCCAAGAATTTAAAAAATATATAATTGACGCAAAACCACGACCGGATATTATATGTGTACAAGAAACCTGGTTACGGCCCCATCTAGATTTTATTATCCCAGGATATACCTCAGCCCGGTATGACAGGGTAGACAACCAAGGTTGTGCTACATTTGTCAAAGATAGTGTCGTCTTCCGAAGAATACTGTCACCAGCAGACATAGAATACGTAATTATTGAAGTGTGTAATGCAGGTGTCAGTCTCAAAATAATCAACTTTTACAACCCGTGCAAGAAGCTGAGTGCTGAAATGTTTAATACAATTGAACATGGTAGAGGAGAAATCTGGTGCGGCGATTTCAATGCACATAATAGCTTATGGGGCAGTATACATACAGACAATAATGGCAATGTAGTTGAAGAACTGTTAGAAGAAAGAGCATTAGTATGTCTTAATGATGGGAAAGGAACAAGATTAGATATATACAGAAATATCCTATCATGTCTAGATCTAACGTTAGTATCTAGAAATATAGCATGCTCATGCAAATGGAACGTGGATGATAGTTCTAGTATAGGAAGTGATCATTATCCAATCTTCTGCTCTATAGAAATTAATATGCATGCCCAAGAAAGGTACGTATTAGAAAAATGGTGCTTTGAAAAAGCTGATTGGAAAAATATCAAGAATACTGCATAGAGGGAATTAAGTCAATTTCAATGAATGGTAGTATAGAAGAATGCTATTCTATAGTGACTAACTTAATTTTGAATGCTGCATCAAAGAGTATACCCATGAGTAGAATAACAGGGAAAAGGAAAGCGGTACCATGGTGGAATGAAGAATGCACTAAAGCTATCAGAGAACGAAATAAAGCATTACGAGTGTTAAGGACTAACTTGAATCAAGAAAACTTAATGGATTATCAAAGGAAAAAAGCTCTGACTCGTAGAATTATCAAATCCAGTAAAAAGAATGCATGGAGGGAATACTGTGCTACTATAGGCAGAGAAGTGAAACTAGGTGATGTATGGCAAATGTTAAAGAAAATGAGTGGCAAAAGGAAATATACTAAAATCCCAATCTTAGAGGATGGAGAAACAATAGCTGTAACAGATAAAGAAAAGGCTAATATATTGGGTAAGAGCTTTGCTAATGTACACAGTGGGAATCACTTAGACGATCTGCATAAAAAGAGAAAAGAGACAGTGATAAGGGAAAATCGTAATATACTTAGGGGAAAAAATAATAATATAGACACAAATCTTGATGCTGAGCTGACTATGAGTGAGTTAGAAATAGCGATAAATAACACTGGATACACAGCAACGGGGCAGGATCAACTAAGTTACGCTATGTTTCGTAAATTACCTGATCAAGTACTGAGAATAATTCTGGAACTGTTCAATAAAATATGGAGAGAAGGATTGTTACCAAAAAGATGGAAGAGTGCACTCATTTTACCTTTTAGCAAACCCGGTAAAAACCCAAATAATGCTGGAAATTATAGACCCATTGCTTTAACTTCTGTGCAAATGGATGGAAAAGATTTTGGTCCGAAGACTTAACTATTTTTTAGAAAGGAGAGGTTTAATTGCATCATACCAGAATGGATTCAGGAAAGGTAGGTCTTCCATGGACGCACTTGTTAAAGTTAGCAATGAAATAGAGAAAGCATTTAAAATGAAAGAATTGATGGTGATTGTTTTCTTTGACATCGAAAAAGCGTACGATTCTATGTGGAGGGAAGGGCTGTTAATTCAAATGAATAGAATGGGCATTAGTGGAAGATTTTACAACTGGGTACTAGATTTTCTATCAGAACGAAAGTTTAGAGTTAAGGTAGGACCAGAGTTATCCGATGAGTATGATATCGTTAACGGAATTCCACAAGGAAGCGTCATTAGTCCAGTGTTATTTAACATTATGATTAATGATATATTCATGAATCTTGACAGAAGGATATGCTCATCATTATATGCAGATGACGGAGCTATATGGATTAGGGGGAGAGACAACACAAGTGTGCTGAGAGAGATTAAGAAAGCTATTTTAAAGGTAGAGCAATGGTCATACAATTGGGGTTTTAAAATCTCAACAAGTAAGTCTTGCCACATGTACATAACTAGAAAGAAAAAGATAGAAGACAACCAATGGAAAAAGTAAAGGAATTTAAATATTTGGGAATTTGGGTAGATGAGAGATGTACATGGAAGACACATGTGGAAAAGCTAGAAACTAAATGTAAAAAAGTAATAAATTTAATGAGGGCTATATCTGGATATACATGGGGAGCAGATAAGCAGGCATTAATAGATATATATAGGGCTTTGATGAGATCAGCAATTGACTATGGGTGTTTTGTTTATGGGGCAGCAGCTAAATCGTACTTAAACCAAATTGATAGAATGCAAAGCAAAGCCTTGAGGCTTAGCATTGGTGCAATGAGATCAACGCCATGTAATGCCGTGTTAGTAGAATCAGGGGAAATCCCACTAGAGCTCAGGAGAGACAAACTGGCTCTAACATATTGGATTCGGCTTAGGGGATGTGGGGATGAAAATGCCACTAAAAGTGTCCTAAACGAATGCTGGGAGTATAGACATAACGGAATAGGTTTTGGATGGAAGATAAAAGATAAATCAGAAGAATATGACCTAGATGGAATACATTTCAATTCCCCTACTCCAATAAGTAATGTTCCCCCATGGCTCTTCCCTAAAGCTAAAGTTGATTTTAGTATCCTGGAACTAAAGAAAAATTGGGCGGAACATGAAATAGGATACTGTGCAAACCAGCATATAATAAACACATATTCTAACTACCTACATATCTTTACTGACGGATCAAAAGATCAAAATGACCATGTAGGAATAGGAGTATATATCTCACAATTTAAAATACATATAGGAAAGAGAATTTCTGATAAATTATCAGTATATACAGCCGAGATGATGGCAGTGATTGTTAGTCTCCAATGGGTGGAAGAAGTGAGACCAGACAGGGTGGTGCTGTGTATTGACTCTGCAGCAGTTCTTTTTAGCCTACAGACAATGAACTCAATTAGGGAAGACCTAGTATATGAAATGTTTCAATGTCTATTTAGAACGCAGAGAATGGGAATAGAAATAATATTTTGTTGGGTACCTGCACATGTGGGATTAGAGGGTAATGAAATTGCAGACAGGATGGCAAAAAGATCGCTAAATATGACGCACATAATTAATATAGCATTTGGAATAGGGGAAGGTAAAGCATTAATTAAAAAGAAAATATTGGAATGCTGGCAGAAAACATGGGACGAGGACAGTAAGGGTAGAACATATTATAGGGTACAAAAGTCCGTTAGAGCACAGAGTGTTAAAGGGCGAAGCAGAAGAGAGGAGGTAGTCATATCGAGACTAAGATTTGACCACACTGGTTTAAATAAAACTTTATTTTTATTGGGTAAAGTAAATTCACATATTTGTGCACATTGTAATATAATTGAAAACACTGAACATGTAATAATGCATTGCATAAAATATAAAGAAGAAAGGGAGCGTTTGCAACAAAGGGTAAGAGAGGTTGGACGAGGTTGGGATTTGGAAGGGATATTAGGAACAAATGGAGATAAGGTGTGGGAAGTACACAGAGGGATAATATAGTTCTTAATAGGCTCAGGATTGTTTAATAAAATATAGAATTTTACTTTATACTTATAATTTTATTTATTAACTTAATTTAATATCATAGAATAAAGAAATAATTATATATATTTTTTTTTTTCCTGGAATCCTGTTCTACATACTCCGGTACGGTAGGTGGCGGTATGCACCTAAAGTTGGTACTACAATCCGCCAAAAAACACAAAGAAGAAGAAGAAGAAGTGCTCCCCATTGGTTTCTATTGGCATCGCTGTCTCTACATATTATATCCCAGTTCGTTGTGCTAACAGAACAGTTTTGCGGTTGTGCTCCTCTCAACGGCAATAATGGCTGTTACTCGGTATCGGCGATTCCTTAAGCTCTGCGAAGAATGGCCTAGAGACGAATCTAAGAAAGGCCGAGATTTAGGGACTTTTCTACGGCAGAGGGTGGCCCACGCGTTTCGGGAGGGTGAAAATACACAGGTAAGTTAACGTTAACTATTAACAAGGTAACGTTGTCGTACAATTTCTTCTTACCGTGAAAATCGACGACCTGTTTACAATTTCGGACAGATGTTAAGGTAAATCTATCACCACGGCGGCACTTTCGCCACAACGCAGCAATTATACCGGGAAATGCCCTTTTGAAAACAAAAAACAAATGAAAATAAAAAGGCTAGTCTGTTACTGCAGACCAGTTTTTTGCCAAAGCTGCATCATAGCTATGATAACGCGGTGCAGTCAAAACTATAACAGTGCGGAAACCCTTTAAAAAAACAAAATAAAAACCGTAGCTAGGCTACACGTAGCCTATGGCTATGACAACTTTAGGACTAAACAGGCCACATTTTAGTTAAGTAAGCTAACTTAGATATCCAATGAGCACAAGTGACATACAGAACTAGTTCGCTTTTTTAGCAGCATTTTTTTTTTTGTAAGTATAAACCGAACTGTTTTTAAAAAATATATAATTTATTGATTGATTTATTCAAGTATGAGCCGAAGTAGCCTATGCCTTCCTGTCGTGTCTCCCCCGTGGCACAGCCTGTAGCGCGGGTTAGCTAGCATTCCCATGCTCTTTGCGACATTGTTGGTTCGAATCAGACCTTTTTCCGCATTACTCGCTCCCATTTCTCTTGTCTCTACACTGTGCTGTTCAATAAAGCTGAACGGCTATTACACGTATTTTAAGAATAGTCCATTTTAGTACTTATAAACCTTTGTAGGGTCCACCTTGTTAAACTTCTCTTCAGCCGTTTAAGTAGTAGCCGAGGTTACAATTTCAATTTGACATCATGAAAGACACCCCAGCCCCACTCGGTCATAAAAATCCAGGGGAGAGCAATGAGTGCCTCAAATCACTACAGACTAAATACCAAATTAAACATTATGGGTAGTCAACATATTTATTGAAACAGAACCAAACCAAAAATTTCACATTTGTGAGTTTAAAAGAAAACAGCTGCCTTTGTAAAGGCAAAACAAGTCCCCCTCCACCTGCGGCCTCCCCACGCAGTCCAGATGATACCAACGCCCACAATCCTGTCTGGTGCATTCAGTCTGGAAAAAGAATACATTAGGCCATGTAAAAAAAATAAGTTGTTGATTGTCCTTTTTTTTTTTTTAAGTCGTAGGGAGGGCGGTTTTTTTATTTTTTATTTAAGGACCAGGTACAGCGGACCGTAGAGAGAAATAAAGAGGACAGAATATATAGCACATTGCGTCTCTCGACCAAATTGCTTCTGTTTAATTGTAGCCTGTCAACATCAGTTTTGCTCATATTGATTGTAATGTTTCATGTATTTTTGGTCAATAAATGTTCCTTGATTGAATTCATCAAACACCTGCGATAAAGTCATGTCGACCTCCACCGAACACCTAAACCAATCTTTAATTGGTGTACTGCACCCAGAACGGACTATTGTTAGCACAATAAAAGGCATTGTTGTAGAATGTTTTGTTAATTAAGCAATAAGGTACGAGACGCAGTACTATATCATCAATATAGTCACAGTTAAAGGGTGTTGTTCGCGTCGGGCCGGCAACCCTTTAACTGTGACTATATTGACGATATCGTACAGCGTCGAGTTACCTTATTGCTTTTATAAAACGGTTGCCAGCTATACTGTAAATAAGGACAAGGTACACTTTCAATAAAAACATTTTTAATTAAAGTTATGAATTTAATTTCAGCAGCAAAGAAAATAGTCCCCAGTGTAGCTGTTGCCATGCAACACAGAAACAAAGCTAGGAATGGAATGCTAGCTAGCAAACGGACTAATAGCTAGCGTTATGTGCTAATAACATAATAATAACAATGTAATAGTTAAAACGTTAGCTAAAACAGTTATCTATATATAGCCTATACAGATGTGAAGTAACGTTAACTTGCTTTCACACAACCAGGCTTGTTTCTCACGTTAACTTACAGCTAGCTAATTACTAAGCCTAGCTAGCTAGCTAAATTCCTACTAAATTCGTATTTCCAAACTGAATAAATACTGCACCGCTAACCACAAAAATGGTTTGCTAGATTAAAGTTGCTGTAACGTGCCGAATACAAACTTTTTTTATCTGCAGATTTAGCTAACGTAGATTAACCATGTTCCGTACAGTAACGATGTTCTGTACAGTTGAGCTTCTTCCGCCATTCATTGAATAAATACTTCCTGGTTATGAATCACATTTATATCTGTGTCATCGTCATTTTGTCCTCTTTCATCACTGACCAAGAGATAGTGCACCCCGCCCCCCGGTCCAGTGAGATACCCGTAAGTATGCTAGCTGCACCCGCTCATGCTAACTCATGTTCGAGGGGGAAGCTAACGTCCCGACTGCAGCACGGGTGGGGAGACGATTAGAGCAGCGAAAATGTACATTTCGATTTAATTTATGCTTCCCACAGTAACGTTACTAACGTTACAGTCTGCATGAAATGATTATTATGTTATCACAAGTTGAATAAATGCTTTGAAATGGGCATTTTTTACCGTCAATTCAGCACAATGACCGCTTGGCGCCAGTCTCACATCAAGGCAGCAACTCTGTCAACAGACGCTGTTTGCACATCATCGGTCACATGACAAAATGATTGTTTATAATGATTTTATTTATATTCACACACATTTATTCACACACACTAACGTTATATAATTTTAAGTTAACAACTTGATTCAAATAAAAAATAATTCACATAACATTAACATTAACTAATTAACATAACATTACTGATTAAACTGAACACTAACATTACACTGAACACACCACTGAACTGAACTTAACATTAACATGATTAACAATTACTAATCTAACGTAAGTCAAATATAAGTTATTGTTTTTAAAGGAAAGTAAAGAAAAGCCAGGGAAAGAAAAGAAAGAAAGATGCCAAGAAAGAACAAGCAATATTCAAAGGAAGTGTTAGGAGTAGCAGTAGAGGAGGTGAAGGCAGGAGCTAGTTTGAGGAAAACTTGAGGGATATGGTATCCCTCACACCCTGGCAGACTACAGGAAAAATACATATTCCCACAACCCCCACCCCAATTCAGCCCTGGCCCCTGCAGAGGAGGAAGCCCTCCTGTCCTTCATCTTCTGGATGGCGGACCACGGTTTCCCGATTACCAGATCCCTGGTGAAGGTCCTGGCCATCGGGATAATCCGGGAGAGTGGGAGAAGCAACACCACCAGGGTCAATCTTGAAAAGGGGCCTAGTGACATGTGGTGGTCACGGTTTAAGGCCCGCCATCCAGCACTCACCATGAGGACGGCAGATTCCCTGGACAGGGCCAGGGTCCACGGCGCTACCCCCGAAGCCATTGAGGGCTTCTTCTCCATCTACAAAGCCCTCTACATCCAGCATGATTTAAAGAACAAACCCCACCTGATCTTTAATTGTGATGAGACTGGCTTCGGGGACAAGCCGAGGTCCCGCGAGAAGGTCTTGTGCCAGCCCGGGAGAAGGCACATTTACCAGCAGCAGCAGACCACACGGCAACACATCACGGTCCACTGCTGCGTGAGTGCAGCTGGTGAAAGCATTCCCCCTTTCATAATTTTCCCTGGCTGCCTCCCAAGCACAGCATACAAGCTGGATGGTCCCCCCAATGCCCTCTATGGCATCCAGCAGAAGGGCTATATGGATGGGGAGCTGTTCTTAAAATGGCTCCACCACTTTATTAGGTATGCACCTGAGGAGAGACCCATCATCCTCATTATGGATCAGCACGAGACGCACGTCTCGAAGGAAGTGATCGTCTTATGCGGGGACAACAAAATAGAAATTCTCTGCCTACCTGCCCACACAACTCACGTCCTCCAGCCCCTTGACGTCGCTGTGTTCAATCCCCTGAAGACCGCCTTCTCAAAGATGGCATCCAGGATGGGTCTGGTGCGGGGTGACTTAGTAGTGGGGAAAAAGCAGTTTTCCCCCCTCCTGAAACACGTCTACCCCACTGCTGTCACCGCCGAGAACGTGAAGGCTGGGTTCCGCAAGGCAGGGATCTTCCCTCTGTCGAGGGAGGCTGTGGACACAACCCAGGTAACGTTAATACAATAATTCTTTCTCTAAGTTACTTGCATTTCTTTTAAAAGTGTGCTAATGAGTTTTAAATATGCTTTACTTACTAGGTGGTGAGAATTCTCCCATCAGCAGAGGGAACTGATGCCACTCCAGCCACTTCCTCACCCACGCCATCCAGCACTCCCACCACTCCTCCCGCCATCGCCACGCCATCCAGCACTCCCACCACTGCCTCAGCCACGCCATCCAGTGCTTCCACCACCAGCGCCTCAGCCAGTGCTCCACTTACTGGGACAAATATGTCTGCCACTCCCTCCGCCACTCCAGCACCTTGCCCCACCTGCAAGAGGGTGACTCCGAAAAACTACCTGGTGGCAGCTGGGATAATTCCGGAGTCACTTGCCAACGTCCTCATGAGCCCTGCCTTGGAGAAGCAGGACAAGGTGAGGCGTCGCCTTCCTCTCCCAGCCCGTGTAATAACGAGCAACGAATATTTTCACCTGGTGGCACAGAAGGAAGCGGAGGAGAAAGAGAATGAAGACAAGAAGAAGAAACGGAAGGAGGACATGGCAAAAAAGAAGGCGGAAAGAAGACAAGCCCAGGAGGAAAGAAGACAAGTCCAGGAGGCAAAAAGGCAGAGAAAGCAGGCACCACCTCCGGCTGAACAAGATGGAGAACACTGCGCCATCTGTAGGTGTCTTGTCCCACCTGGCTCTGCAGATGACACCGTAGATGAATGGGTGCAGTGTGAGATATGCCAGTTGTGGTTTCACCTGCAGTGTGCAGAGGTGATGGAAGTGCCTGACACCGAGTGGCTCTGCACTAAATGTTGTCTGCATCCATAAACACATATTACACACACACGCACACACAATTTTTGTTAGTTTGTTTTATTATCTTAATCTGGAAAATTGAATGGATTCATTAACATGATATGTTTTAACCAAAATAAAAATGTAATACTACCTTTCTTCTGCTTCTTCGTTCATAAGGTTGTCTTCAATCTTCAATTGTGAGCCATTTATTAATGGCAAAATGGATGCTAATAAAATAATAATTTGATTATCCACCGACGGTTGGTTTTTAAAAATCAATGATTTCAACGGCGAAAATCGACGTTAATAATAGTCATATTGATCAGTTGAACGTTAAATAATAATCATTATGATTATAATTAACATCCAACTAATCAATATGATTATTATTTAACGTTCAACTGATCAATATGACTATTATTAACGTCGATTTATTTTCGCCGTTGAAATCATTGATTTTTAAAAACCAACCGTCGGTGGATAATCAAATTATTATTTAAATAATAATAAAACGTTAAATAATAATCATTATGATTATAATTAACATCCAACTAATCAATATGATCAATATTAATGTCCATTTTCGCCACTAAAACAGAACAGAACTCTGTACGGAACATCGTTGGTATACTGTACAGAACATCGTTAAGCCCTATGATTTTCCGTACACAGGCGGAGGGGGGCTTTTTCCCACTTTTCTCAAATACTATTGGTCCAAGACACATCAAGTGTAGACTGGCCAATGGGAAATTCCCCCGGAGAATGAGCACACAAACTTGCTTGTCAGCCTAGCAACAACAGAGGAGTGGCCGCTGACATGCGCTGAAGCAGGGAAAACTGTACGGAACATGGTTAATCTACGTTAATGTTTTAACCGGTTTCATGAATCAGCTGTAAGCCTAAACTGTTGCTATTGTTACTAGCATAAAAGAGACAAATCTGTGGCTCTCTGAGAATGTCACTCCACCGTTAATTTCCTTTCCAGTGGATTTGGTTTCCAGTAGCTTTCGATTTTATGTCCACTCACGGACATGATTTCTCTAGCCTCCAGCCCAGCATCAGAAAGTTTTTGCTGCAGACGTGCGGAGTGATATTAATTTAAACGTCCAGGTAAACAGGTGTATTATTGCATCATAGGGGTACTATATCGCGAATATAGACACCGCTTTGAACGCCTCTCAACCAATCATAATGCGGGGTCAGAATTACCCGTTTTATAATATAGACTACCATAGACAATCGCATGTGTGAACTCTCGCTATTGTTGATCAAAGATGGCGTGCATTGTTCATTAGCAACCCGTATGCTGCACATGCGCTCTAACAATTTTGCGTGGTGGTCGATAGAGGGCTAGGCCTAGTGGATCGGATAGGATCTCCTAGTGCGGTGTGAGTACGATTTTCTATCCGAATGGCTTAGAAATAGGATTTCCCCGTGTTTTCTGCAACTTCTGGCCATCGTCACAAAAAAAAATAAAATAAAATAAAAAAGTCGTCGGGGCCTTTTTCGGATGTCGGGCGGGGACGATCAACAACTTTTTTTTTTTTTACATGGCCTTAATGAAAATTTACAATATAGCACATTGATAGTGTGGGTGCAGGTAAAAATGGCAGACGCATCTCTAGACAGTTGTAGAAAAATAATACAAATCCATTTGTCCAATTGAACATTTGTTGCACGTTTGCTGATGACCTCACCACACGCCACACACAGGTCTGTCATGTCATCTAAGAGAGATTGAATGGTTGTGTGAAATTGAAAAAAAAATATTTTTTTTTTTTTAAAAAGCAGGCTGATTTTGGATAACAGGCCAAGTTATGCATAATCATACCTTTGTAGCTCAGCAGAGTGGATGCTATTTCGCGACAGATGGTAGTAGAGATGTCCCGATACCACTTTTTCACTTCCAATACCGCAGCTTTGGCTATCTGCCGATACCGATATCACTCCGATACTTTGTTTTACTCTTGAACAAATAATAATAATAATATATATGGAAGCACTTTGCTCATGATGGCCAATTAACCACCTAAAAACATCTCACTCAAATGGAGAACAAACGAATACTTCCCCAGTATATAGTCCACAACAACAGTTAGTTATGAAAGACTGCCACCCTTTTTCCTGTTTCCAAAACCCAAATCAAGGAAAGGTGTACGCTGTGGATAAAATTATGTGGGCGACCTCATTCACAATTGAACCCCTCGGAGATGACGTAGCACATCTAACATTATGTTTACTCCAAGGTAAAAAGCTAACGTTAGTTAACATCAACGTTACCCTTATTTTGGTGTTAATAGCTACCATAACTGAAAAAAGAAACTAGCTACACGATGGTAGCCAGCTGAGTTAAAATAGATCAAAATCTATTTCACCGGTTTCCGTGGTCTAACAATGCAACGCATCCTTATTCTTATCGCATCCTTCGCTTTGGCTATCCGTAACGGACATCAGCTGTTATAGCTACTGTGTACGTTAGCTCTATCTAAAAAGGGACACAATAAATTAAACTTTTAAAGAAGGAAAGAAAATCACTATTCTCTAACAAACATGTTATTCCTGCAATTTGTTAGTGGGAAGCCAAGTCCCAAGTAACGTTACCCAAACACCTGTTGCTGCTGTCTGCAACTACTGCTGCTGAAATTGGAGCTGCAGTTACATGCCGACCACCTCCAACTAAAATGTTAGTAAGCTAAAAACATGGATAATGCAATAACGTAATGGCCACTAAATAGACAAAGTATTGGAACATTTAATAGTTTGTGAAATAATATCAAACTACACTGTCTGGCAAAAAAAAAAGTCGCACACTAATATTTCATTGTACTGCCTTTAGCTTTGATTACGGCGCGCATTCGGCGTGGCATTGTTGCGACAACCTTATGCAACGTCACAACATTTATTTCCTTGCAGAGTTGCATAAATTTTTGGCCGAGATCTTGCATTGACGACGGGAGAGTCGAACCACTCCGTAAAGTCTTCTCCAGCACATCCCAAAGACTTTCAATGGGGTTAAGGTCAGGACTCTGGTGGCCAATTCATGTGTGAAAATGATTCCTCATGCTCCCTGAACCACTCTTTCACAATTTGAGCCCGATGAATCTTGGCATTGTCGTCCTGGAATATGCCCATTGATGGGATAACCTGGTCATTCAGTACATTCAGGTACTCAGCTGACTTCATTTTATTGTTGCATAACGTTGCTGAGCCTAGACCTGACCAATTGAAGCAACCCCAGATCTTAACACTGCCTCCAGAGTCTTGTACAGTGGGCACTATGCATGACGGGTGCATCGTAACGAGTAATGGAGCACCGAACTGCGTCAGCCTTCCCACTCGTCGCCTTACTCCTCCCCTGCACCATCTTCTCCTTCCCTTCCATGGCTGTCCTTTGAAGACTGTCCTGCGCTCTCTGATCTGTCCCGACATCTTCAACTCCGGTGAAGAGCGATGGTTAAACTTTGCTAAACATATGTTGCGAATGCGTCTCCATGGTGACGACCAAAAACAAAATACAAAGGAATGTCCACTTCCGTAGCGTGAAATCAATACTGTGCTGTTGTAACTAGGCATTTTAAGCCAAAGCGAGCACATCTAACGTTAGCTGGCTAGTTACCGCTTAGCTACTGTACTGAAACTGGACTTATTTGGACGTTTGGTTAGCTTACTAATATAAATTTTTTTTTTTCTCGCCTCCGATATCCGATCCAGCGTTCTGGGCCAGTATCGGCCCGATACCGATGCCGTGGATCGAATCGGGACATCCCTAGATGGTAGTCATCCCTGTGTCCACTTCAAACTTTATTTGCTTGTCCATTAAGATGCATTCCGCAAACTAGAACTAGTTTTAATTGGTATTCATTCACAGTGGTATACATTTGCAAATGACCTGTACATACTTTGCAGACAAAGGCTCCACACGAGTTCCCATCCTTCTGTGTAGGATGTGCCAGTGTTCCAAACGTCCAGCGTGAGACATTCATTTTTTTGCTTATAAATGCCCTGGAGAAATCCAGTGGGGAGATGGACTCTTCCATTTAAGTTGTCAGATGTTATATTAAATTAATCTTACCTGGTCGCATGTTTACATTTCTGTAAAAATACATTTGCCTGCCAAGACAATATATAGGTTTTTGACGAACAAAATATTTTCATTATATTTTCACATATCGTGCAGCCTTAGGTCTTACCACTAATGTCCAGTAGTGGTTTTCATTTACTGCACTAAGGAGTATGTTTAGAAGAAGGAAGAAGGAGGTGATTTGGAGCAAAGTAGGCCCATATAAGTCTGCTAAAAAAAGCGAACTAGGGGTGCGTTCCAATATTCTTTACTCCCCACCTCCACTCCCCCACTACCACTCCTCTCCTACCCGGAAATATGCAAAACGTTTACAGTATAAGTATTTACATGTACAATATACAATGTACCTGACATTGCGGTTTGCGTCGAGACAATATGTAACCATGTGTACGTAATTAAGATGTAATCAGCAACATTAGATTAAAACATAAAGATCCGTTTCCGGGGCACGGAGTAGTGGTAGTGGAGGAAAGGTTGCATTTTTCGACTATTGGGACGCACCCTAGTTCTGTATGCCACTTGTGCTCACTGGATATCTAAGTTAGCTTACTTGAGTCTTATTAACTAAAATGTGGCCTGTTTAGTCCTAAAGTTGTCATAGCCGTAGGCTACGTGTAGCCTAGCTACGGTTTCTATTTTGTTTTTTTAAAGGGTTTCCGCACTGTTATAGTTTTGACAGCTCCGCGTTATCATAGCTATGATGCAGCTTTGGCAAAAACTGGTATGCAGTAACAGACTAGCCTTTTTATTTTCATTCATTTTTTGTTTTCAAAAAGGGCATTTCCCGGTATAATTGCTGACTTGTGGCGAAAGTGCCACCGTGGTGATAGATTTACCTTAACATCTGTCCGAAATTGTCAACAGGTCGTCGATTTTCACGGTAAGAAGAAAGTTTGACAACGTTAGCTAATAATTCCAGCTGAACATATAAGGCTGCCCGTGGTTGCACGACCAATGTCACTGACCATGACCGCATTTACTAGCGAGTTTTAGGGAAAGAAATAGAAAATATTAACGTTAGCTATATGTGAAGCAATATAATTTTATGTTTACATGGTGTCGTGTTTACAAGAACTTGGTGCAGGTTTTGAAAACAAATCTCTATAGTAGCCTAGCTATGTCAATCAGGTAACGTCGTAAAATGTATTCTTACTGTGAAGAATCAATGACTTGTTTAGTTTACATTCTTGGACTGATGTTACTGCAATAGTCATTTTTTCAAACTTGGGAATTGACCTATCGCTAAGTCCGCCCCTCTTGGTTAATGTTCTGATCTCAGACAATTGATTTCAAGTCAGAATCTTACAGTGTAAACAATGGCCACGGTGGCTCTTTCCGAGATACTCGGGTAACGCTAATTTTGGAAAAACGAGAGCGCGTTTTCCTCAAAGCAGGCAGAAAGGTTTGAAATATGGAATTGAGCGGTATGTGCAAGAAGTAAATGTGTGTAGAAATTAAAACGTGATTAGAATCGATGTCAATTAAAGTCTACCGCTGGAGAAACTGCTCCAGCTAATTACCGATGTTGCTGATAAACAACACCATCAAGGAGCAGTGTCGTTCCTACACTGCAGGCAAGATTGGGCTCATGAACTAACCTAGTTATCATTAACAGTATGAACATAAACCCCCCCAAAGCCAGTGACCTGAAACTGTCATGTTAAGAAGCCAGGATGAGCTAGGCTACTGAATAGCTAGCAAGGTAACGTCAGGGTGATCATGGCTGCGTCCCTATCATAGGCTGTATCCCAAACCGCATACTTCCATGCTCCGCACTACCGTGCTCCCGAGTACGCACTCAAGACTTGGGAGCTCGAACTCTGGAGCATGGAAGTACGGTAGCACGGAAAGTTTTGCTCAGTCGTGGGACGCACTTCGTGGCAACATCTGACCTATAACCTTTCCCGTAACTATCAGGGAAATGCCGACGAGTAAGTAGGCTAAACCTGAGAGGCATAATGTTCGCTGGCATTGTAGGCTACTGTATCGGCTGTTAATTAAATATTCTGATATAACCAGTAATATCTGCAACAGTTGAATTATCCTTTTTGCTAGCGTTCTTATTCCAGAAAAGTCAGTGGAAGGCAACGATGGCTAGGGGAAGACAGCCTATTCATTACATCATTGGATACCTTTAAGTAAAGAATCAACCCCATAATAAAATTGTCTCTGCATTGTAAGCAATCGTCTGTGTTTTGATTATTTTCATGCTGTTTACCAGAGCGTGAACAACTGGGTACGCAGCTAGTAGAAATGGAGCTATGTTTGTGGCGATGCTGTTGCTTCTGGGGTGGTTTTCCATTGAAACGGAGAAAAGACGGGCTGCTGCCAGAATAAGACGGCGGATCATTATTGAAAACGGCATCCGACAAAGGCAAGCCATCCGGAGAGCTGGGGTGAAGAGGAGGGCTTCTCTTCGTAGAACAATTACGCTTTAGAACAATTACGCTTGTCAGCACCGACGTAGGTTGTCTTATACAGACTAGCTAGCTACACTGGTTAACATTGCATATCATTAAACTTAAAAAATTTATATGAAAAAAATGATTATTTTACATCGCATATTGTGCTGTTCATTCACATTGTAGCACTTTATTCATTTACAAACTCCTAAAGTAGTTTTCCCCGTTTAAGTTTCCAATCTGAATCACTAGGTGTCAATACTACACAAATAGACAGACGCACTGAAGTTAGGCAGAGTATATTTATTATACTTGGGAAATTTGTCTTTAGGGAGAGAGCCTTGCAACCTATGGCAGGATCAATGTCAATGTCCCCATCCTTGCCAAATATTTTGATGACGACCAGGATCTCTGCTTATCCCGACGGGCAATCCGTGCACTCGTTGGGATGCTCCCCAACAAGAGGGACCGTGGCTGGGGCTACACACGTAACGTTATGTCCCTAGTGTCACAAATGGAAAACCAGAAAATATAATGCATCTATACCAAATATTAGCATGAGCTAGCATTAAACACAAGTAACGTTAGTGTTATAGCTAAGTTAACTAACGATAACTAGTGTGACGCTAGCTAGTAAGTGGGTTGATATCCAGCTCGCTAGCAAGTCAGTTATAGCATATGGGAATAAATTCGAATACGAATATTAAATAATGCTTCGTGCTTCGGAATAGCTATATCTACAACTAACGCCATTATTATCTGGCTAATATAGATATTACGTTAGTACTGTCATTTAATGTTAGCGAACGTTACCTAGGTAGCTAGCTGTTACCGAGCACATTGCAATTTACATAACGAAAGCTAACTAACTGGAGCTAAAAGTTATCTTAATTATTGAGCTAGCTCAGTATTAAAACACTAACAGAAATAGTGCTGTGCCAGATGTTTTCAAACTTGTGAAAATGTTCACATAGAAATGTTGAAATTACATTTGTAGAAGGCATCGGGAGAGGCTTCCGTGCTGTCATCCGCCATGATAGTACATTTTTGGTCTTGACTTTTTTCTTGAAAGGAATGAAGGGATTTTTTCTGGTCGGAGCAAGCGTCGATGCGTACTTCGAATTTTGAACAAACGGAGCACGCATCCGGGTACTTAATCCGTGCTCCGTACTACCGCAGTTTTTGGACTCCCACTCCAAGATGGATGCATGCTCGCTATGCGTGCTCGGAGCATGGAAGTATGCGGTTTGGGATACAGCCATAGACTGTATAAAAATATGGACAAAGCCACTGTGACGTCACCCATTGCCTTCCACGGCCTTGTAAAAATTGAATTGAAGCGCGGATGTCTTTTTCGCCGCCCGTTTGTACAAACTGCGTGCTCCGTGGAGCCGAAGAGGACTCAACCTGTCCCTCTGATTGGTCCTGAACAAATGTGAATACCCTGTCCAAACGACACAATATTTAAAAAAATCAGCACATGCAGAGGCATTTGATGAAGGAAAGGCACCTATTGCAATTACATTTTTTTGTGGGAAAAATGTATTGACTGTATGTTGACCACATTACTGCCATTGACTTACATGGTGAAAGACCTATACTAGAGCCAATCACAGTGGAGCTAGTGAGCAACGGCACAATTGCCGCTCCTGTCGTGTCTTTTTTCTCTTAGAATCATTCTCTCAGAGACAGGAGCTTGCCATTTTTGAACGACTTTATTAGTGATTAACAAAGTCGGGTGAGTTCATGAAGTCACACCCTTTCAGCCTTATTCCACAGGTTTTATACAATTAGAACATGTATATGCCCTCCTATTCTAGAATGTCCAATGGCCAATCGCCTGCTTCATATATTGAGACCTCCTTAATATATGCATGACTTCAGCTTTTTTAGTTTATCAATATTACAAATGTCTATATTATTGATGTGCACCTCTGGTTGTTATTTTCTGAGTATTGTCTTAGTCCTATGACTAACTGCTTACTTAAGGATTTTCCCTGACCTTCTGTCATACAGATCATTACATGTTGTTGTTCTCTCAGTTTTATCTCCAACTGGCCACCAAGACACTCTCTTGACCTTTAATCCCACATGTCCACGTTCTCTCCTTCAGACACACATTCATATAAACCTGCTTATCCATCAATTCCCTATATATATATACACTACTCACAAAAAGTTAGGGATATTCGGCTTTCGGGTGAAATTTCAGGATGAACCTAAAATGCACTATAACCTTTACAGGTGAAATTAATTTGACCTTCTCTAAACTTTTGAATGCACATGTCCAACTATTCAATGTTTCAGTACTTTTTGCACAACTTGCTGTTCTCTAACAAGGAGCTGAACGGCAAAATTCACAACAGGTGTTTGATCCATGAATCGACCAATAAATTTCCTGGTTCAATTAGAATTGGTATTTAAACAGTCCTCTTCATCATGCTGTTCACATTTTGACATCATGAGACCAAGACGACACCTAACAATTGATCAACAGTACCTCGCCATTGCGAGGCTTCAAACAGGATGTTCTCAGAGGGAAGTGGCCACTGAGCTTAGAGTGTCACAGAGTGTCATCAGCAGGTTGCAACAGAGATACAGAGAGACTGGAAGAGTCACAGAAAGGCATAGAAGTGGACGTCCTTTGGCCACATCCCACACTGATGACCGCTTCATTGTGAACAGTGCCCTGCGGAACCGGATGATGAATGCCACTCAACTCCAGGCACATTTAAGGGAGGTGAGAGGCACCCAAGTGTCACGTCAGACCATTCGAAACCGTTTACATCAGCGTGGTCTGCGTGCTAGACGACCTGCAAGGGTACCTGACCACACCACCAGGCACAGGCGTCATCGTCTTGCATGGGCCAGGGAGCATTTACGCTGGACGAGGGACCAGTGGGCCTCAGTGCTGTTCTCTGATGAGTCGATTCACGTTGAGCAGAAATGATGGCCGCCAACGATGTTGGAGGATGTCAAGGAGAGCGCTATGCATCAGCCACTGTTGTCACCAGACAACCCTTTGGTGGTGGCGGTGTTACAGTGTGGGCAGGTGTGTCTAGTCAATACAGAACTGCCCTACACTTTGTGAATGGTACAGTGACAAGCCCATACTACCTGAATAACATCATTAATCCAGTCATTGTGCCCCTGCATGAACAACACAGGCCTAATTTCATCTTCATGGACGACAATGCTCCAGCTCATCGAGGTCGCATCATTAGGGAAAGGCTGCTGGAGACTGGGGTACCTCAAATGGAGTGGCCTGCACTTTCTCCAGACCTGAATCCCATAGAAAACCTATGGGATCAGCTGACTCACCGTGTAGAGGCTCGTAACTCTGTACCCCAGAACCTCAATGACCTGAGGGCCGCCCTTCAAGAAGAGTGGGATGCCATGCCTCAGCAGACAATAAGTCGACTTGTGAACAGCATGAGACGTCGTTGTCAAGCTGTAATTGATGCTCAAGGGCACATGACAAGTTATTGAGACATTGACATTTTTGTTGTGGTATACCCACCACTGTTGTTGGCTTTTGTTTCAATAAATTGTTTGAGATGAGGAAATCACCATTGCATGCTTCTACCTAAATGCCCTACTTTCATGATACGTATAATATCACTGTAGCGTGAACTTACATTTTCCATAAATTTCACCCGAAAGCCAAATATCCCTAACTTTTTGTGAGTAGTGTATGTATATAAGTGCTTCACCTCCGCTGCTATAACTCCATCCTAGGGGAAACACTGTACAATATATAATATAGGCTATAATATATAATAGTTTGGTGATGACAACGACTGCTGGATTATGCAAGAGGCTTTTGTATTAGTGAAAAAATGAAGCACCTGAAATATACTCCCCAAAACTGTAGCTACTATAGGTTGTTCTTCAAATCCGTTGATTATACATATAACCTCCTTGGATTATCACGTCCCTGACCGACGATCGATTACTTGGTTACCTAACGTTAGTTAGCCTATGCTAGCAACTATCCTCTAGCTAGCTTGTAGCTAACGTTACCCATCTAAACTAATTAAAAACATTAAAGACGCTTTCTGACACAGCAGGACTTAGGTATCTTATTGAATATCAAGTCTGAGTTGTGCCACCAAGTCAAGTCTTACCTTCTAAAGCTGCAAATGTTTCTGAAAATAGTTTCTCTCCTCTGGCTGACCGGAGCCAAGACTGTTGTGTTTTCTGTGCTTCCCGGCATCCGTAGGCTTGGGGCGCAGAGCGGAAATTACTGCGTCAACCCTGGGAATTTTAAAGATGGAGATAGACTGTGGGATGGCATGCGGCATAAAAGGGATCTTGTGAATCGCTCACTACAAGACAAAAATGATAATGAACGTGATGACTGCTAGTCTAGCTTTTTCACAAAATGAAATGAAATTAGTAAAATGAAACAAATTGCTATAAGACAGACGAGGGCGCAGAAAGGCTTAGGGAAACTATAGCTCCTGAGCGCTGACCATGATGCTGACCGTCTCAATGGACAGCGGCCAGGTGAGATAAATAGCCTCTACCAGCTAATATAGAATAGACGTGAAATCTGTTGTATATTATTCTTTATTATATTTGGACAAAATAGTGAATACAATTCGCAATGGTATGTCATAATAAGTAAGCAAAAGGCCCGCTGTTCAATAGCCCCGCCCTGGCCCACGCATCCCTCTATAGAATCGACCATCGGCGATGGCTAGAGGGCTCGATGGGACGATGCTGTCTTGCACACGATGGCACAAGCCTGTTAACCTGTATTTATTAGCCTATACACCGTCTTTTCCATTCTGTATGTGCTTTTAATGTATAATACCGCGATAAACATTAATATCACTGAACAGGACGTTCGATGTGATTTGTGGGTAATATAAGCTTGCCGAGTCTGCTCTTTTGCAGACTCGTTCCCTTGAGAAAAGTTGAGGGTGGAGGGGCTATGTCACAAACTTCACTTGAATTTCTAACGGATTGGTCTCACTTAAAATGGAGACTGAGGGTACATCCTGGTCTCAAAAGGGATTCCCCCAAGTGCAGTTTGCTAGTGAAGTTTACAAGGGTGGAGCAGCAACTGGATTGGGACGCAGCCCATATTTTCGGAGTGACACCAGGCTCCCAATACCGACGTTGATGGCCAGAAGTGACTAGGCACCTAGTTGACAAGTTAGCTAATGTAGGCTATATCTTTTTCAGAGAGAGCTTAATACACAAACAGTGATGGTTTTGTGCTATGTTGGCCACTTCTCCACAATGACAAGACAGTATATCAAAGCGACCAGTCGCTTCCTCACAAGGCGCTTCTCCAGAATGACTAGTCGCTCTCACACCGAGGCGCTTCGCCAGAATGGCTAGTCACTCCCCCACCGACGAGGCGCTTCTCCAGAATGGCTAGTCGCTCTCACACCGACGAGGTGCTTCTCCAGAACAGCGGAAAGTCGGAATAAAAGACATGTCTCGCTACCAAAACAACACTAGTCGGTCCCAAACTGATTACTTTCACTGTATGTAGGTGTAACATTAGTTATGCTTCCACTTGCCACTAAAACAGTTTTTTTTTTAATTGTAATGGTTCTATTATTCTAATACCCTGTAGCCCTATTATTCTGTAGCCTATCTTTCTGTATATTGTATCAGATCAAAAACGTCTACGACGTAAAAAAAGCCAAGTTACTCACGCATAGCCTACATAGCACTGTCCATAAGTTCTTAATTCCAACTTGCAAAAACTAGGCCTGCCTTTAAAAGTCTTGATATCAAAATGTGGCCAAGTTACAACTACCAATATTGCCTATCGTAGCTCACACTAAATAAACTAGCTCTATTCCAAAGCAATGCTATCCATTTAACTTTCCTAAATTATTTAATGCAACTTGGCCCTGTGTTTCTTCATCCTTGCATGTGAAGAGATTGTGCCTCATGGAACAACATATGATTTCAATTAATGTTTTTAACAGTTGATGAATAATTACACTCCAGAAAGGATATGGTTGTACTTTGTTGGCAAGTTTACTTTAGAAAATGTACAGGTTTTAAAATATTAACTGCTGCTACAGCATTATTTACAATTCACAAACAGACATTTATATGAAGAAACATCATGTACAATAGAGAAAGGGGTGATGAATAAATAAATGCAGATAAAAATGATGATGATATTTGCGAACAGAATTTTATGAACACAAGGATATCTATGCTCTGTAGGGCCACACAGGTTTTGATAGAAATCCAAATAAATAAATAAATAAATACATAATAATTATAATTATAATAATAATAATACATTTTATTCATTCTGTGCTTTTCATAGACCCAAAGCAGTGGATGCAGACAATTGTTCAAACATGCCCTATAGTGTAGTAATTTTTCTGTTTGATTTCTAAGTGTAACACATCTGAATCAGAGTATTTCCACTATAAATTATTTTCATTTTGCAGTTTGTTGTGGCACATAGTTTCATTGACCACATTCTCTTGAGATGGTAAGATGAAGAAACACAGGGCCAAGTTGCATTAAATAATTTAGGAAAGTTTGGATAGCATTGCTTTGGAATAGAGCTAGTTTATTTAGTGTGAGCTATGATAGGCAATATTGGTAGTTGTAACTTGGCCACATTTTGATATCAAGACTTTTAAAGGCAGGCGTAGTTTTTGCAAGTTGGAATTAAGAACTTATGGACAGCGCTATGTAGGCTATGCGTGAGTAACTTGGCTTTTTTTACGTCATAGACGTTTTTGATCTGATATCACTTATTTTTTATAGCTAATGATGAATAATGCATGAAGATAAACACGGAGAGAGACATGCATTCCAAAGAAATGTATGCAGACATTCACTTAACGCCCTCTATTGACAAGAATGAGAACAGTTATCCTATTACAGACAGCACACAATTACATTAAGAGTTTGTAGATGAGCAGTATTTAATGTGTAATGAAATACAATGAACAGCACCACCTGAGCTATGGATCATGAAGAAGCATGTGAATTAATGAACCAAGTCTACATGGAGACATATAGTCAAGCCGGAAAGCCTGAACACTCCTTTCACCTTCTCCACGTTTTATTACGTTACAGACTTATACTACAATAGATTGAGTTAATTTTTTGCCTCAAACATCTACACACAATAGCCAATAATGACGAAGTGAAAACAGGTTTTTAGAAAATATGCAATTTTATTTTACTGACAAAAATAGGTTATTTAGGGGTACACATCTGTACACACTCTTAGCCTAATACTTGGTTGCTGCACCTTTGGCAGCGATTACAGCTTCAAGGCGTCTTGGGAAAGAAGCTACGAGCTTGGCACACTTGTTTCTGGACATTTTTGCCCATTCCTCTTGGCATATCCTTGCAAGCTCCGTCAGGTTGGATGGGGAGCGTCGATACACAGCCATTTTCAGCTCTTTCCACAGATGTTCAATTGGTTTCAGGTCTGGGCTCTGGCTGGGCCACTCAAGAACATGCACAGACTTTCTCAGAAGCCACTCCTTTGTTCTCTTGGCTGTGTGCTTCGGGTCGTTGTCATGTTGGAAGGTAAACCTTCGCCCCAGTCTGAGGTCCAGAGCGCTCTGGAGCAGGTTTTCTTCAAGGATCTTGGTGTACTTAGCTGCATTCATCTTTCCCTCTATCAGGACTAGTCGCCCCATTCCCGCTGCTGAAAAACATCCCCACATCATGATGCTGCCACCGCCATGCTTCACTGTAGGGATGGTATTAGCCAGGTGATGAGCGGTGCCTGGTTTCCTCCAGACGTGACGCTTGGTATTCAGACCAAAAAGTTCAATTTTGGTTTCATCAGACCAGAGAATCTTGATTCTCATGGTTTGAGAGTCCTCTAGGTGCCTTTTGGCAAACTCCAGCGGGCTGTGATGTGCCTTTTACTAAGGAGGGGCTTCCGTCTGGCCACTCTACCATAAAGGCCTGATTGGTGGAGTGCTGCCTGGATGGTTGATCTTCTGAAAGGTTCTCCCATCTCCACAAGGATACGCTGGAGCTCTGTCAGAGTGACCCTCGGGTTCCTGCTCACCTCCCTGGCCAAGGCCCGTCTTCCCCGATTGCTCAGTTTGGCTGGGCAGCCAGGTCTAGGAAGATTCTTGGTGGTTCCAAACTTCTTCCATTTACGAATTATGGTGGCCACTGTGCTCTTTGGGACCTGTAAAGCTGCAGAGATTTTTCCGTACCCTTCTCCAGATCTATGCCTTGACACAATCCTGTTTCTGAGGTCTGCAGATAATTCCTTTGACCCCATGGCTTGGAGTTTGCTCTGACATGCACTATCAACTGTGGGACCTTATATAGGCAGGTGTTGGCAATCCCCAATCATGTCCAGTCAATTTAATTTATCACAGGTGGACTCCAATTAAGTTGTAGAAACATCTCAAGCAGTATCAGTGGAAACAAAATGCACCTCAGCTCACTTTTGGGTGTCATATCAAAGGGTGTGCACACTTGTGTACATATGATATTTTACATTTTGATTTTTAATAAATTAGCACAAATGTCTAAAAACCTGTTTTCACGTTGTCATTATGGGCTATTTTGTGTAGAATTTTGAGACAAAAAATGAACTCAATCTATTGTAGAATATGTCTAACGTAATAAAACGTGGAGAAGGTGAAAGTGTGTGCAGACTTTCCGGCTTGACTGTACATGCACAACATTACATTACATTACATTACATGCATTTAGCAGATGCTTTTATCCAAAGCGACGTACAGTAAGTGCGTACAGAGACATCATCAAGATCACTACAGAACAGACAAGGCAAAGCACATCCTTCGCATAATGTAGCAGCTATCCCTAGCAATGAACGTCGACTGTAGTTCACAGTAAGCTGTGGGCAAATCAGCAACACCACACTTCCATTCCAAATACTATTATAAACTATAATAAACAGACAGGAAAACACAGGGAACTAGTAAACAGGGAACTGATATTCCTAGGTGAGGATATCAGTCAAGGTGGAGTCTGAAGAGGTGTGTCTTCAGGCCTCGACGGAATGCAGGCAGGGTTGGAGTAGAACGTAGGGGAATGGGAAGTTCATTCCACCACTGAGGAGCTAATGTGGAAAAACTCCGCAGTCGGGACAAGTGAGAGCCTTTGACACGGAGGGGGGGGGAGTGCCAGTCGCCCTGCTGTAGAAGAGCGAAGTGGTCGAGCAGGAACATAGTTCTGGATTAAGTCCTGCAGGTAGGCGGGGCCTGTCCTATTGGCTGCAGTGTAGGCCAGGGTCAGAACTTTGAACCTGATACTGGCTGCAACTGGCAGCCAGTGGAGAGACCTCAGCAGGGGGGTTACATGGGAAAATTTCTGGAGGTTGAACACAAGCCGGGCAGCTGCATTCTGGATCAGTTGAAGAGGCAGAATGGTGCAGGCCGGTAGGCTTGCGAGCAGGGAGTTGCAGTAGTCCAGGCGTGAGGTGACCATGGTCTGGACAAGAAGCTGGGTGGAGTAGGTGGTCAGGTACGGTCGAATCCTCCTGATGTTGTACAGGAGGAACCTGCAGGACCGTGCCGTCGCCCTGATGTGCTCTTTGAAGTCCAGCCAGTCGTCCAGGACCACCCCCAGGTTCCTTGCAGAGCGGGAGGCAGCCACCACGGTCCCATCAATGGTGATGGAGAGGTCATGTAGTGGGGAGGTCTTGTACAGCATGAAGAGGAGCTCTGTCTTGTCATGGTTGAGCTTCAGGTGATGGGTAGCCATCCACTAAGAGATGTCAGTCAGACAAGCAGATATCCTCTCCTTAACCTGTGGGGTAGAGGGAGGGAAAGAGAGGAAGAGTTGAGTATCATCAGCATAGCTATGGTATGAGAAGCCATGTGAATGGATTACTGAGCCAAGAGACTTAGTATACATAGAGAACAGCAGAGGACCCAGTACAGATCCCTGCGAGACTCCTGTAGACAGGGGATGGGGAGCAGAGACGGAACCCTTCCAGGAGACTTGGTAGGATCTATCAGTGAGATACGATACAAACCAAGAGAGGGCAGTTCCAGAAATGCCCATCTCAGCGAGTGTGGAGATCAGGAGTTTGTGGTTGACCGTGTTGAATGCCGCAGACAGGTCAAGGAGAATCAGAACAGAGGTGAGGGAGGAGGCTCTAGCAGTGGCGAGTGCCTCAGTCACAGCCAGGTGAGCAGTTTCAGTCGAATGGCCGGTTCTGAAGCCAGACTGATGCGGGTCAAGCAGGTTGTTCTGGTGGAGAAAAACAGACAGTTGGTTAAGGAGAGCACGTTCAAATGTTTTGGACAGGAAGGGCAAGAGAGATACAGGACGGTAGTTCCTGACATCAGCGGGATCTAAGCTAGGTTTTTTAAGGAGTGGGGTTACACGGGCAGTTTTAAAGGCAGCAGGAACATGGCCACAGATTAGGGAGGTGTTAATAATGGAGGACAGATATGGAAGGAGCTCAGCAGATATAGACTGGAGGGGGGGTGAGCAGGGAGGAGAAGGTGGAAAAGAGTTTACGTGGGTTAGATAGACATGTATCAATTTTAGACTGGAAAAATAAAGTTTTAGCTGATGTGGTTGCAGCTGTGAAGGCTGCCAGCAGAGTGTGGTAGGAGGCCAGGTCATCTGGGGATCTGGATTTCCTCCACTTTCTCTCAGCGGCTCGTAGCATGGTTCTGCTGGATCTGAGAGAATCCGTCAGCCACGGGGAGGGGGGTGATAGTCGGGCTGGTTTTGAGACAAGAGGACATAGTGAGTTTAGAGACTGAGAGAGGCATGAGTTAAACACAGAGGTGGCAACATCAATAGGCATTTTAGCAAAGGTAGCAGGAGGAGGAAGTGCAGAGAGAGCAGAAGTAGTGAGAGAGGGTGCGGAGATTTCTCCTGAACATAACAGCGGGTGGGTTGTTAGCGGAGTTGAGGGAGAGTGGGCAGGAGAGAGAAAATGAGATAAAGAAATGGTCCGATACGTGGAGGGGGGTCACCGTGAGTTCAGATGTGGCGCAACTCCTGGTGAGTACAAGGTCCAGTTGGTTACCACCATTGTGGGTGGCAGGCGATGGGGACTGAGTGAGGGCAAAGGACTGGAGGAGTGAGGTGACACTGGATAGCTGGGCACTGTCTGGTTGGAGGTTGACGTCTCCCAGTAGGATTACAGGGGTACCATCCTCAGGGAAGGAGCTCAGGAGAGTGTCCAGTTCATCCAGGAAAGCGCCGAGCGGACCTGGGGGGCGATAGAGAACAACAATGTTAAGTGCAGATGGGTGAGTTACAGTGACTGCATGAAACTCAAAGGAGGAGATATTCAGGCAGGGTACAGTGGGAATAGAGAATTTCCAGGACGTGGAAATGAGCAAACCAGTACCCCCGCCTCTGCCTGAGGCCCTGGGGGTGTGGGAGAAGGAGTAGCCAGCAGACAGAGCAGCTGGAGTGGCTGTGTTATCAGGAGTGATCCAGGTCTCAGTGAGAGCCAGGAAGTGGAGGGACTTCACCCTGGCATATGCAGTGATGAAGTCAGCTTTCTGGACGGCTGACCGGCAGTTCCATAGTCCACCCACCACTGAGAGTTCCTTATGAGAGGACAGCGGTGGGCAGACCAGGTTAGCCAGACAGCATCTGCGGTGGTTGGGCCTCCTGGAGCGAGGCATGGAGCACAGAGGAATGGGGGTTAGACACATGGTAGGGGGTGAGAAGACAGGTTAGGTGGGGCTAGATGCAAACACATTCTAGCTGAAAGACATACAGCCTAAATAGCTAGAACAGCCTAAATAGTTTGCATCAGTAAAATATGGAAATACAGTTTTAAAATAGGGCTATTGTTAAATGTATTTCATAGATTACTGTTAGGCTATTCAACACTGGATTGCCGGATGCGTAACTCCAACCTTCCATGTGTGGGCTACGAGCTAGCAAGCGAGCTAGTGAGTTGCAGAGTTTTTTTTTTCCGGTAGTGTAGAACGTTACCTGCGGGAAATGTTTTGGTACCGGACAGCTAGGTTTAGTTTTGTTTTCTGTAGTGCAATGAATGTAGGCTATAATGCATGTTGATTCGCTTCGTAGTAGCCTAGCTTGTTTCTGCTTCCTGACGAAAAGCGGGAAGTAACGTTGGCGAACAAGCTTAATTGGACAACGCATATTTCCCAGGAATCTTAGCCAGAAAGAAAACCGTAGATACTACTAAGAAAGTACATACCAGAGATTATTCTTATTTTTATTATTATTATTATTATTATTATTATTATTATAATAATTAAAAGTGTTTGCAGTAAGCTACATTATCAGCAGAGTAGCGTAGACTAGTCACATTCGGAGGCTATCTATTTATAAGTGACTAACCATAAATCAGATATGTTTGGGGAATTGGCGGTTTATAAATCCGATTGCTTAAAGGCTTGCAGCTTAAGAGGCTATCCTCAATTCTTAATGTAGGCTATTATCGTAAATTCTTAATTTTCCTAATAGTTCATTTTAGGGTGACCTTGTGTTATGTGTGAAAAGGATAAAGTGAACAGAGCTGAAGTGAAGAAATTAATGAATAAAGAAATGTTGGCCGAGGCAAGGGGTTTCCACAGTCAGTCAGTCATGACCGCAAGAGCAGAGCGTAACACCCTCCCCAAACCAGACAAAAGCGAGCATCCGGTTTGGGGACGGTGTGATATAATACAAGTGAAACACCTCTTTTGCCTTTGCAATAAAAATGCGTTTAATGTGTCAATGTGAAAATAATAACAGTCTAAGAAATGAAAAGTACTTAACAGTTGCACATTGTTTTTGTGGAAAATACACGTGCCCTGCTGTGCTCAAACCCACAATCCACTGTGTGAGAGACTGCAGTTTTAACCACTAAGCCACAGTAGCTTCTTGGAAAGCATGAAGCCATTAGCTATATTAACATTAAAAAACATTAGTATGAAGCGTTTTCATTGGACGATAAGCTTGATGAGCAGGTATACGGACCATACCCTCAAATAATAATTCTCCCCCATTGGATAACATCGTGACGGAGGCAGGCAGTTTGGCAGGAAAATGAGAAGAAGAAGAAGCTTTATTGTGTGGATGTGTAAGAGGGGAGTCAACGTGAGATGCAGGAAAGGCTGCCATTTGTGAGGAGCCCAAGAACGGTGCTCGTCATAAACTTCAAAGGACCAGAGGGCCTTGTAATAAAACAATACAACTCTGACTTGCTTTGGGTTTTTCAGCCCATTTGTTCTCAAGGATGTCCTCACCTGGAAAGGACTGTGATAAGAGGAAGTTGGACTATGTCATGGGTGTGAATGTGTGTTTAGTGGCATTTATGGCACAGGGGTCGTGGTCCTACCCGACCATCTGTGACCTTTTTCCGTGACCTCACACATGGTCAGTCCTATGGGAAAGACTACGGACAATACCACAGTGCCCTCATGTTGGCACCTCTGTCATTACACCCTTTACTTCTCTCCTGGAACAGGGCTCTGAAACTTCTGTTGAGATGGTCAACAGACCCTGTAAAACTTACAAACATTGCACATGTGATTCTTATATTGTTACATTATGTCTTATGTAGTAGTAACAGGAATTGCATGTAAAATGGTTAATCAGAAGGGAATGTTCATGACAACTGCAACATAATAAGACTTAATCTGTTAATAATAATCATAATGGTAAGCTGTTTGGTATGGATGTAATTTGGTAAAATCAAGGAATCAAATGATACATTTCATACCAAATGGAGTTTAGTGAAACATAGTTTCAATAACTATAACACTGGAATGTCCTCTCTGGTAATCAATTCCTTTTCCTCTGGTGGGGGTCTAAATTCCAGATTCGACCACACCTCCAGGTTAATTTATGGCACTGCCGCCTGGTTAAAACGCGGGATTTGGCATAAAAGAAAGGGAGACAAACCTATCTGGGAGAATCGTAACCGATCTCCCACACCGTGCAGACTCCGTGCATACTCTATGTTTTTGTGTAAGGGAGAATCGTAACCGATCTCCCACACCGTGCAGATTGTGTGTTTTGGGTAAGGAAGATCGCAACCGACTTCCTACACTGCGTATTCTGTATCTGTGTGTCGCTGAAGCAGGCCGGGTAAGATATTTACTCTGCGTTTCTTTTCTTAATTTCTGTATTTTGTAATTGACATAATTCTATGATAATGACCTACCTGCCTGTGAATAAATTCTTCTTATTTTAACTTGCGTGGTCTCAATGACTCTAATCCATTTTATACCTTTTTCAGCCTAAGTTACGACTGAATACTCAGGGGAACAATTCTGACCAATGACCAACTGATCAGTGGCGTGGTACTTTATGTGGAGTTCCCAAGTTGGGAATAGGCGGTCAAGGTCTGCCAGGAAGGATTGGTGATGCACGGCTCTGGGAATTTGACGTGAAGAGAGCCCATGGACGTTCTACGTCGGTTCTTGTCAAATTAGCCTTAAGGAGCCCTCTGAGTGCACGCTGACCTGGGCTCGCAACTATCTATGTAAAATATAATGCATGTATTGTGTTGGCCAGACCCCCAACCTCTGTGTTCTCCACCGAACTGAGATTCGGCAATAGTGCTAATCCCGGGAGCATATATTGAGTAATGGTGGTACACAAGGAAGAGTTGAGTGTAACCACTCTGAGCTTCACGCATGATTAAAGTAAATTCTAAATTATATTTTAATATGGAGTCGAGTAAACTAATAGTAACTGTTACGCTTACTGTTTGTGATCATAGATATATTCGATGTGTTGTTCAACTCCTGTGTGAGTGTTCTAATGCTCCCATTAGAATATTGACATTTGGACGACAGGTCGGATATATCCGTGATGACAACATGGCCCCGTTTGAGAACGGAGAATAATAAGAATCATACTGATCCGTTTCAGGCCTGTCTTAAGCGGGATATGGAGCAGCGCATTCATATCTGACTCGTGGCGACGGACCCAGTATATTCTTAAATGTACTTGTAATCTATTCATGACCGGAGGATAAATCACTGAACTCTTTTTATTTACATCACAACAGCAGAGGAAAAACATGTTTGCTCCTTCCCCTCCAGCTATTCCCTCATTGGTCTAGCTGTGCGGGTTCTACAGATGTGTGAAGTTGTATCTGAATGCTGTGTGGTTACATGAGGTCAGAACATACAGAAGTTAAAGAGATACTGCAGAGGCTTTTCTAAGGCCCTTTTTTCCGCTTCAATTTGAACTGAAACTCGTGAGTAGGTGTGGTCATATGACGATGATGCCACGTAGTCATATTATGAATATTCATACGGTCAAGGAGTAAAAGGGTGTGTCTTGGTGAACTGACTCAGCCCCCTTCCAGCTCTCTCCTCACAACTAAATAAAATGGCTGTATTAGTTGAGCAACGTCTTTGCGAGGAGAGGACCCAGGATGTAACCGAATGGTAAAGCTAACGTTACCTAGCTAAGTTAGCTTGTTTGTCTGCCTAAAGTAACGTTACTATTGAATACATTCAAATACACAGCAAAACCCAGTCACACAGTAACGTTAGTATATTGAACATGGCTGGTTGTAGCGCCCTCATAACTTCACTTGGTCCAGAGAGAATTATCATTTATTAGCTAACATTATTCATAAATGATATAGCTAATATAACTAGCTATCTAAGTTACCAGTTCTCTCTGGACCAAACGGGGCTAAACTCACACACAATAGACTGCCTTGCATTACCTAACTTATCGATACATTCCGTCCGAGTTACTGACCAACTGGTTACTGGTTTTGCTAGGGCTACATCAAATGTATTATTGCTATCGTTTATTAGCTAACGTTACGTATTCATAAAAGATAGCTCACACAATAGGTTGCCTTCAACCCCACATTAGCTATTACCTATCAGTAATGTCAACCGTTTGCAAAAGCATTTTTGTTGTAGTTTGTACAGATAACTTGCATGTAAACAGAAACAAACTAATGTCCCAACAGGTGTGCTTGTGGCCACTGCTCTAACCTGTCCCCTCCAGAAAACCTATGTTGCCGTGAGCTTACTGAAGTAACGTTATGTCAGCGTAGTTATGAAGCTATTCTTGATTTGTCTACATTACATTACATTACATTACATCTTATCCAGAGCGACTTACACAACTTCTTATTCCATTTATCCATTTATACAGCTGGATATATACTGAAGCAATTCAGGTTAGGTACCTTGCTCAAGGGTACAACGGCAGTGTCCTTCCTGGGAATCGAACCTGCAACCTTTCGGTTACAAGGCCAGTTCCTTAACCATTATACTACACTGCCGCCCCACTAATACTGCTGTGCCGTAGTCGGGCATGCTTGGCCCAACTGTATAATAGTGGCCAATACATGTGCAATTACACAATGTCACAAATACAATGTAATAGGTATATTGTACTTAGCTGGTTTACTTAGCTGATGTAATGATTACAAAATTACATCCATCACTGTTGGGATGGCACCTGGCTTCAGCGACAGAGTTTTATAGAAGCCCATCTCAAAGCCAGTTAAATTGTGGTAGCAGTCCGGTGTGAAGTGCGCGTTGCACACTAGGGCTTTCTTCAGCAAGTCCGCGTGCTCTACACCGCTAGCTTGAAGCCACTGGCTAAGTAGCGCTGGGTCTCTCGGCAGATTATGAAAGCTAGCAGAGCCGGTGGCGTTGCACCGAGGAACGATACATCTCTGACTCCTTGGCATAATGCAGGCAAGTTAGCTAAAGATACCAAGTAGTAAGACGTCGTATATGAATAACTGTAGCTCGAATATAAGTCGTAATATTAACGTTAGCAATAATACAAAGCAATTCGCATTTGAACTTGAACTAGCTAATTAGCAGTACAAGGGTCTCAGTCTCAGAAGGAAAAAAAAAAAAATCGTCGTTCTCTGCTTTTATACCACGTGCCCAGCCAAGACCCACCCCTAGGACCACCTCAAGTCCACCCATTTTTATGTTAAGGATCTCGTGACGTCACAAATCCCCGGAAGCCAGCATATTGGTAAGTCTACACAAAAACTCAGATAAAACCATTTTGACTAAACATTAAATTTTCGGACATAAACAGTTGTGTATGATCATAATCTAACTCAAAACATAGGTTTTCAACGGGAAAAGTCGGTTTTTGACTGCAGTATCACTTTAATGTTTTTAAGGGCTGAGAGTCTATGGTCATTGTGGTTACTTCTGTAGGAAACCCTGAAAAGTGCCAAACTCTTGGTGCTGTATAGGTATGGGGCATGCCCCACCAAGCCGTAACTTGGCGGATGGCATACCTGCCATCCCAATATGTTAAAGGTAGGCTATGTAACCAACAGTTATGAAGTGGTAGGCTATGTACAGTTACGAAGCAGATTTGATATATTTTACAAATAATTATAGACTAAGCTTCATAAATCGGACATGAACATTAATGTCATGTTAAATGGTTATTCGGGAGTATAATGAATGTATATATCGGTGTTAAATGTTTTTATATATGTATATTTATTTGTTGTATCTTGCTAACTTAGCTATAACGTTACAATAACTAACGTTCGCTAGCTAACGTTAATGGAATTTAGTCTTTAGCTTGGAGCTAATTGGTTGTTTCCTTTCTGTAGTTGAACTGCTACCATTGAGAGATCCCTACGAGTGTTTTCTATGCGTTTTAATTCAGGTACATGTTTTTTGTCTGTCTTTTCCTTTTTAAAATTCTATGTAGGCTATCATACTGCAGCGTTTCCCCTAGGAAGGAATTGTAGCAGCGGAGGTGAAGCACTTATATATATATATATATGTATGTATATGTATATATATATATATATAATAATTTAAAAAAAATCCTATAATACATATTTGTGAGCTCACAAAGCGCGCCCTGCCGTGAGGTTTCTATGTGTCTGCCGGCACCAGAAGAGGCCTAAGTACATACAGTAAAAGGACAACTACAGGCAGGGGCGTAGGTTTCATTTGAATATTGCGGGGGGGGACCACAAACAGTAAATGTTCTTTGTGATGATAATGGAGGGGGACACTAATAATAATACCATCCAGCAGTAGTAAACCATGACTATTGGACCAAGGTCCTCAACGATTCCCGTGAAGTATCGGGGGGTCTGGGGGTCCTCCCCCAGAAAAATTTGAGCCTTTTAAAACTAATTTCCTGCATTTCTACACAACCTCACCCAGGGCATTTCCTAAAATAAAATGTTTTATTTATGAACATTTTGGAGAAGATTTATTTTATTTTTTTCAAAGCACTAGGCGAGATTTGAGATGCTTTCATATAAATCTAAAGCCATGGTAGGCTAATCAGTACATTAATGGATAAGATAAGTTTATAACATTTTAAACTCTGTGGTTCTCAAACTCGGTCCTGGGGGCCCCCTGTGTATGCTGGTTTCCGTTCCAACCACAATTGCAATCCCAAAATTTTAACAAGCTGTTATTTTTTCTTAATTAGGTGTTTTTCATGTTTTAAGGGATTATTTACCCTCTTAAGACAAATTATGTTAGAAATAGTTATGCATACCATGAAGACTATGCCAGGTTCACATTGTGCTTACATTGGTATCTTGCAAACAATAATACAAGGTAACATTTTTTAAACTGATCAATTTAAAGACTGAGGTGAATCAATAGGTTCCTAATTCAGTAGTTGACCACTTGTGTTTTAAGTTCCTTAATTTTTTCCTTAAACTTATTAACACAATGCAGGTTTGGCTCATTATCATTTGCTTTGTCTTTTGAATTGTTCATTATTTACCAAGTCTCTAGTTTTAGTTGCCAATGTGTCCACAATTTCACCAATTAGGAGCCTATTGATTCACCTCAGTCTTTCATTTGTTTAATTTGATCAGTTAAAACATTTTTACCTCTCTTTTTGTAATTGTTTGCAATATAGCACAGTGTGAATATTTGACTTTTATTATTCATGACATGCATAGCTATTGCTAACATAATGTGGCTTCAGAAGGGAAATAATCCCTCTAAACATGAAAAACACCTAATTAAGGAAAATCAACAACCTGTTCAAATTCTGGGATTGCAATTGTGGTTGGAACGAAAACCAGCATATGCAGGGGGCCACTTTAAGGGTTGTTTCTCCTGACTTTTTTCCCCATAGAGTTCTATAGGAAAATGAGTCCGGAGAAATAATCCTTGCAGTGATCCATCCACATCTACTCCATATCTGGCAACAGAGTGATGGTTTGGGGCTCGTTTGATAGCTCAACCCTTGATAACTTACAGCCATTTAGCCAGCCATGTGTTCCATACTGTACCAGTGTAATTTACAGCTGAATCTAGTCTCACCCCCCAATTTCCATAGAGATCCATTCAAATGCAGAGAGGTTATAGTATCGCTTGTAACAGTACCTGAAAATAAGATATCGACAGTTTTTTGATGTTGATGGTCACAGACTTCAGGAAGTAACAGCATGCAAAGGATATGCAACCAAATATGAAATATGATACTTTAAAAATACGTTAAAGCAAAGGGTATGAATACTTATGTAAATGAGAAATTTTATTTTTTTATTTTTAATAAATTTGCAAAAATCTCAAAAAAACTTTTTTCACATTGTCATTATGGGGTGTTGTGTGTAGAATATTGAGGGAAAAAATTAATTTAATCAATTTTGGAATAAGGCTGTAACAGAACAAAATGTGGAAAAAGTGAAGCGCTGTGAATACTTTCCGGATGCACTGTATAAGGCATAGACTGTAGAAAAATAAGGAGTAGTTAGCTAGGTTAGGAACAGCGCCTACAGTGGCCTAGCCTACCCGAATGGGGAAACTTCTGGTTTGATTTGATTTTCAGTTGAGAGGACCGTTTCAGGTGAAACGTAGCAAAGGCCGCCTATACACCAAACAAACCATCTGCTCTACTGCTGTAACGAGCGTCTCGATTTCATATTCCGTGAAGTTTCTCGTCTTTTTTTGCGGTCTGACTTCTCCATTACAACCAACCTGATTATAACATATCCATAACGTTACAAAAAACACTGGGTTATGGGAATTGAAGTCCATAGTATTATTGGCTTGAGCAATCACCTCTAATTGTTGACTACATATCCCATTTGTGCTTTCATAAACTCGAACTTGTCGTGGCCATGAGATAAACCATTGCTACTGTTTGAAGTAGCGAGGGGGTGGGTCGATAATTCATACTATGTTTACGGGCGTTACATATTTTTCCGCATAAATTTAAGTCATTTTTTACCATTGTTGCAGCCTTTATTGACTGCAAGCTTTACATGGGAGAGGGATCAGTTATGGTTGGGGGGGGGGGGACAATTCGACTCTTTCCAAACATTGGCGGGGACACGTCCCCCGTGTCCCCCCATAATCCTACACCCATGACTACAGGGCTGCGTTCAGATCCAAATTTAATTCTTTCTTCCTGTCGTTCCCTTCCCTTGATTCAAACAAAATTCCATTAATTTTGGATCCGAACGCAGTCCAGCACTTCAACATGTTGTACATCTACGGCCTTCTCTCGCCAGAACAGCTGCATTTGCTAGCACTGTCCATTAACATGAAGCAAATTGTGTCAACGTTACACAACTTGCTTCATGTAGGCCTATATAATTAGCTAGACTGCTAAATGACTGTGACCTATATCACCCACTGGGTGACCGTTTACGTCCACTGGGTGTTGGCTAGCAGCTAGCTAGCTGTCATTCATTCTTCCAATTATTCATTCTTAACTGTCCTTTTTTCCAGAATTAACTTGCATCACCAGATTGTTGTATTATTAAACATTGTTAATTTACTTAAATGTAATGACATTTTAAATGATAAAATAACTGACGTTTCTTTAAGGGAATCCAAAGAATATGTAATATCTCTGAGGGAATCTGTCATAGTTGTCTTTGAGATTGACAGCTTTCGCGCGTCACGATGGCCCTCGAGACACAACCTATCGAATACTCTCGCGCATAGTAAGGCCCGCCTCCAGGAAGAAGAGAAACAATCGGTGCATGTGGAATACTTTTACCGAAACTAAACGTATCATGGATCTTGCAAATGTTGTTTATTTAACAGATATGTGTTTACTTGCGTATTCCTATCAAATGATTGCGTTTGCTGTAGCTAACGTTACTGTGCGATACTCACGTGTAGTCGTAGGACTGTTTTCCCTTCGGCGAATGATAATCCTGAATCCGTGATCAACATTGCTTGCTTGTTGACATCTACCCGGTGTTTGTTGTTATAATCGTTGCGCTGACATTATCATATAGGCCTACACTTAGGTAAGCACAAAGTTTCTCGTTTATATGCTTTACTCACAAGTGTGTGAATTGACCTGGATATGAAGCGTCCGTAGTGCAAAATAATATAGTTTCTAAAGAGATAAGACGGAGCATTTGACGGCCATATATGACGTTGCTGAAAGTTAGCTTTGCTTAGAAAGTTTGGACACAATCGCATTTCAAATGAGTTTATGACAGCAACTTTTCCATGAAAGCGCTTTACATTTAAAACGTTTTTACGTTACTCTAAAATGTTTAGAAGGCCGTTTACTCCAGCATTTTGAAGGGGAGAGAGTGGATTGTTTTGTTTTGTTCACAAAAAAGTAAAAAAATAATAATAATTCAGCAGCGGCGGTCATATTTCCGGAGACCGGTTTCTCACCAACGTCACAGTAGAGGTGCACACGCAACACTGGGGCAGAATATTCAATATTGCAAAAGAAATCAACATCAACTTGTAATTGCAGAAGCTGAAATGGATGATGAAGGACACTTGTTTGACATCGAATATCTTAGTTACATCAACACTGAGATAGCTAAGCAGTTTGGTAAATATGTGTAATATTTATTCAATTTAGTAAATGTCCTGAAGTAGACTATGTTATGCTGCCACATCATAAATTAGGCACTCAATTGAATGAAAACAACTGACCGGTATAGCTGTGGTTTTGAAGCAAATGGAGTAACGTTAGGTGGGCTAACCATGAGAGAACATACGTGAGACTATTTTGACCCAATATCAAATGACGTTAGAATTTAATACTAAGTTATGCAAGTGACAGCGAACCTAGCATAATGGCTTGGTAATGAATGTGCTAACAATGTAGAAATGGACACCTACCATTTTAGCGAGTTGGCCATGAGATATAAAAAGTAAAAGGTCTTGCTGCATGCATGGTTATACGTTCATGTCGTCAAGACAGGTCGATATTGCTAGTTACCTGTACCCGGTTTAACAACAGGCGCTGTGCATTATTTAGCCTACTTTAGTGTGCTATCTAATTGGGTGGACTAACCGTAATGTTAGTTTGCCAGCGTAGATGAGCTGAGGTGGGTCTTGGTCACCTTAATTCTTTTTTTGAATACCCTGTGATTTGTGAACCGGGGGCATGTGGTCTGTCTGTGTCTAGACCATAGACTGTATAAAAATATGGACAAAGCCACTGTGACGTCACCCATTGCCTTTCCATGGCCTCGGAAAAACCAAATTGAAACACGGAAGTCTTTTTCGCCGGCTGTTTGGACGAACTGCGCCTGCTCAGTGGAGCCGACTTGACCTTTGCTTGGAGCAGGGTGAACCGGATATGGTCTTCATGGGAGGGTCTCTGTCCAGGCACAGTATGATTGACAGTTCGGGGCGGAGATTCTGGAAAGCAGGAGAAGTTAGAAGCGGGAGCTCTGGTTTTATATTGCAAGCGAATTCACGGTAAGTTAAGCTAATGTTTATTATATCATTTCATTTTCACGGTTTTACTGTGTTATTTATTTGCATTGACTGTGTGAAATTCGTCACATCATTGTGTTATGTTATAATGTTTATTCAGTTATCTTCAATTTACAGTACAATTTAAAGTACATTAATATTCCACCCAACTCAGATCGGAGGTAGGCTAATTCCATTAGCTAGCATACCAGCTTGACAGTGAGATTGGTTACGTTAGGCCTAGGCAGGCTAAGGCGAACATAGGGTAACGTTATGATTGCCATTAACGATATTGACGGTCAATCAATCACATTTACGTACAAGACTACTTTTATTATAAATGTCCCGAAGAGCTGCTCTAAATAGGTAGCAAGCTGTCAGCAAGCTTATTGCGACCCAAAAAATCCGTCCAGGCCATAGACTGTATAAAAATAGGTCCTTGCGGGATTTCTAAATTCCAAAAAATGTCTGGTTAGGTTTTGCTCGTTCCAATAACCCAGCAGAGTAGCCTATTATGTTAATAATGCCCGCCCGAACCTGTCCTAATTTTTTTTGTGTGGATAAAATATACAATAGCTATATGATCACCCTAGCTAACGCAAATCACAATGAAAGAAGATGAAATAACGTCAGCTGTGGTCATCTACGAAGCATTTTAATAAGAATCTATTTGCATGCGTGAAAATTTCAGAAGTTTCCCACCCTAGTGCATGGTCTCATTACACAGACTGGTTGTAACCTTGAATTTTTAATGTCTTTTGCAGACACAACGATGGAAAGCCGAAGCCTCAACTGTGAGTTTCTGTACCCACCTTTCATTGTGAACCATTTTTCTTTTTTAATCACTGTGCCTTAAACTAGTCATTTACATAATATACTTGAGTGTATTTCTCTTTCATTGCTAATTTTTCAAGCGTAGCTCGCCTTATGCAATAGGACCAAACAGCATATTGACAATATTAAAGTATCATGTCTAGATTGTGGATGATGTTTTTAATAGCTTGCATCCAGAATGTATCATTGTATATTGCAATGAGATGCATTTAATTGTATTCCTCTTACACAGCTAAAACTGTCTGGATAGTTGGTGACAGCTACTTTTTATTTTTTTTAAATAGTATGGTCCATTCCCTTAAAGACTGAATCTACGGGAGGAGTTTCTCCAATCCTGGATTTAGCTTTTAATGGAATAGGTTTTTTTTTAATGAAATGGGTCAGCTTTTCAAATTTTATGTGATGTTATATTTTGTATTATGATTTATTTTAATTAATGACATCTGTAGCTATGCCATTGTTCACCCAACTCCCCCTGCTCTTCCTCATCCCTGTCCCGCATCTTCTCTCCCCCACCCCCCCCATCTTGTCCTCTCCAGCCATGGCACCCCATGGCCTTTCTTGCTTCCTGCTCCCTAAGCCGGTGTAGCTGTCAATAAATTTTTTTTTTAAATTATCCAACTTGTTTTCATGTGTTCATTATTTGCATAACAGAATCATGCAGTAGGTGAAATAGCAAATATTACACAATATATAAACTAATCAAATGTCATTCAAAATGAAGCATAAATAAGGGCATCTGGTAGCTAGCCTAACTACCCTCTACATTATACATGTTGTACAGCAATTAATTTTTGTAAGTACTTGCTCTGTAATGAGAATCAGACCCTTTATATAAATGTGGAAAAATGTAATTTGAGGTTTTTGTCTGCTTTTGTCTTTAAAATATTTAATACCCTCTTGCATTCAGTTAAATGCTGGCTGTAAGTGGTATTGTAATCCATGGGTCTTTGTAAGCGAGGACTTCCACAGTAAACACTTATGCCCCGTTTATGCGGGCTCTAAGTGATACTTGCAACAGTCATCCAGGGGTTATGTGTGTATATATAATATTATGTACATACATGTTGACCAACCACTGCTGCAGCATGTCTTCATTAGCTAAAGGAAATCTATCAAAGAATAAAATGGTTATAATAGGCTGCGATCGGTTGCGATGCAGCTTACAGAATTATAAAACTACCATCACAGATAAAAGTAGTCGGGCACCGAGGAATATGGTTTGAAATTAGACATTTGGATGATGTTAATTGCCAGAATTCAAAGCAAATTCTGTCTGAAATCTCATACAATATTCTATAATCCAAGGGTCATGGGAAAATATCAGACTATAATGTTAACGTTAGCCTATGTGGGAAAATATCAGACTGTAATGTTAACGTTAGCCTAACGTTACCTTATTTTTATACAGTCCATGGTGGTGGCAAGTGGCGACACGAAAAACATGATAGCTAAATGACAGCTAACGTTATGTCGGGTTTCCATCTCCATGAACACGTTTCCCACATGCTTTAAAAGTTATAAATAATGCTCAACCTAAAATGAATACCTCTAATGAAAAATACACCATGACTAATGCACGGTAACGTTAGCAATGTCGAAATTCACTCCACATAAAATGCACTTAGCCAGTGGAGAGCATAGGACGAAGTGCAATGTAGCTACATGTCCACGATGAGACCGTTAACGTTAAATTACAAAGCTAAAAATAGACACAAAGGCTCACCAGGTCGATGTTTAATGGAATATAAGTTAACGTTACACAACTGAAATTTGACTAACGTTACTTTTGACAGGTTTTACATCGTTAGCTAACGTTAAGTAGCCAAACCAAACGGTTTTGGGAGATAAAAGTTGCTAACTGCACTAGCATACCGGTCCTACGTATTATACAAAAGCGTTAGCTTGTCATGCTAGGTCGCGGTAGGTAGCGTAGGCTACTTCTGCAGGCTGTTATCTAATAAGGCTACTTACTTGGTAAAAAATAAAGTAATAAAAATTGTATTACCGAAAAAACTGGAGACTGCTTTTTGTTTGACTAATGCACGGTAACGTTAGCAATGTCGAAATTCACACCACATAAAATTCACTTAGCCAGTGGAGAGCATAGGACGAAGTGCAATGTAGGTTTTACATCGTTAGCTAACGTTAAGTAGCCAAACCAAACGGTTTTGGGAGATAAAGGTGCTAACTCCACTAGCATACCGGTCTACGTAATATACGTTAGCTTGTCATGCTAGGTAGCGTAGGCTACTTCTGCAGGCTGTTATCTAATAAGGCTAACGTTACTTACTCGGTAAAAAATAAAGTAATAAAAAATGTCTCACCGAAAAAACTGGAGAGAATGCTTTTGAGACGCTCGATTAGTACAGTTGTATGCAGTGTTACAATAGGATTGTGAAGACAGAGCAGAATATAACATGCAGAACATGCCATAATGAATTCAACACTAGTGACAATAAGAATTGCGATCTGATTGCGATGTGTCTAATATTAGCCAAATTCACACATTAAAAGGAGGAGAATGGCTGAGAATGTCAAGGCCATTGCTAGCCACTTGAGGTACCGCCTATGGGTTCCGCCCACGTCCCGCCCCACGTCCCGCCCGTTCCGTCTATGGTTCCCGCCCCTCAAAGTGAGTGAAATGACCGGCAGTAACCCGACTCAATCTGTCCCCTGATTGGTCCTGAACAAATGTCAATACCCTGTCCAAACGACACAATATTTTAAAAAATCAGCACATGCACAGGCATTAGATGAAGGAAAGGCACCTATTGCAATAAAAAAAATTTTTGTAAAAAATTTATTGACTGAGTATTTTGACCAAATTGCTGCCGTTCACTTACATGGGGAAAGACCTATACTGGAGCCAACCGCAGTGGCGCTAGTGAGCAACGGCACAATGGCGGCTCCCAGGCCAACCAGGAAGTGGGCTTCAAAACGAAATCCCAGTCTTGGCCCCTTGGTCTAGACTAGCATTAGCTAGCCACTGTAATGTTACTGTCTTCGTTCTATCTCACAGGAACAAAATTTGCTGTCAGCGAATTTAGCGGCTTAGCAAGCAGTTGTTCTGTAGCTACAGGGCGCCCTTTATCGGGCACGTCCTCGTTCGACCATATTTGAACTTCCTCGAGAGCTGATTTGCCAACGAAAAAAAAGAAAACTAGTATTTCCCACCCACTTCAAACCAAACAAGGTATGTATCCGCTCATTTTCATGAATATTTAACGATATTTACACATTTTATGAGCCTTTTTATCACGCCCCCTATGTGAAAAAAATGTCCGAAATCTGATTCTACTTCTGCGCTGGTGTACTACACTGCATAGTCTTGTTTACTTCGGGGATTTAATTAAATAAAATGTCGCTAAAACTTTAGCTAGATAGCCAATATATTGGTTATTCAAACGGTATCTTTCTTGTTGAAAGAAACTATTAATTGATTCTTAAAACAACAATAATCATGAGCTTGTTTATGGATTACAACAGCCGCCCGATAATGGGCGCCCTTTCTTTGGCAGTCTCGTCTCATCTTAAAAGACGTTAAAACGAAAAAAAAACACGTTATTGGCTTAAAAGCTAACATCGTTTTTGTAAAGAAATAAATCTTTTAAGCCAATAAACGATAGTTGTCTCCCCTTTTTTGACATTACTGTCTCATCTAAAAGACGTTAAAACAAAAAACTACCGGTCACGTCTACATGTTTAATATTGGCTTAAAACTTAGTTTATCGTATTGTGAAGAAATAAACCCAATATTGACATCTTTCGGACTGCCAGGTAAACTATCCAGTTAGCCAGCTATTTTGCCAACATATTGGTTATTCAAACGGTATCTTTCTTTATGAAATAAACTATTAATTGATTATTAAAACAACAATATTCGCGAGCTTGTTTATGCACTGCAAGAGCCGCCCGATAAAGGGCGCCCCTTTTTTGACAGTACTTTCTCATCTAAAAGACGTTAAAACAAAAAAACTACCGGTCACATCTACATGGTTATTGGCTTAAAAGTTAGCTTATCGTTTTGTGAACCTAATAAATATAATATGTTCAATGGTATGTGCCCGAATAATATCAGTATCGTATGTTGATCACAAAAATGTCTGGTTTCCGCCCGATAACCGGGTTCGGTACGCTAGGTTATTGTGCTAGCTATGTGTTAACGTTAATAAACTTTTAGCGCAAAACTGTGTTGTCCATATGACTTTGAATGGGTGGTTTGAATGATTGAAAGCAAAGATTGTAGTGAACAAGGTTGGAAAACGAACTGCATTTTGCAAACCTTTCTGTGTTCGCGTTTACAATTAACAATGCACAAAGTAGCCTATGTATGAAATTTCCTATAGCATAGTAATCACAGTTTCAATTGCTATTCACTAAAGTAGCTTTCTAGCTTGTCAGTGTTTCAGGAGACAGCCATGAAGACTTAAACGCTAGCAAGGAACTGCGAGTGGGGTGGCTACTGGCTAGTGGCATTATACCCGGTAGCTAGGTAGCTTAATCAGAGGCGTTCTTAACTAGCAAACTTTATCTAGCATGATAAGTGGCTAATGTAGCCAACACCAGCCGAATTTCGAATTAAAAAGTTTAGCAAACGTTTGTGTGCTGGATCAAAATAACGACATTTTAATTTGCGAGTCTATGCTTCTATGAAGTGCCGATGGCATTAGAACCAGAGATCGTGACAACGTTGGTTGTCTACAACTGTGTCCTAACCTTAACGCCTTAACGGACCCCTGATATTTGTAGTTTTTGATGACGTCATCACAGAGCGTTTCTGATGACATCGCCTCCCATTCATTTTTGCAGAAGCTCACCCTCTTCTCTCTTTACACTCTTTGTTTATACTTCGTAAGACAACCCCTGTGAGCCAGATCTTCTGTCTCATTGACGTAATTTGGAACATCTCACAGGCTGTGAGCTATGGGGGGCCAACAGTGCCAAAACTCTGTCGTCTGCGAGTGCGACTGCGAATGCAATTGCCTTATACTGTGCGCTTTAATTGGTCACAACATCTCACTCGCAGGTTTACTCGTGTCACTCATACGCACTAGCACTGGCACTGGCACTCGCATTCGCGTTGGCACTCGCAGTCGCATTCGCATTCGCATTGGCACTGGCACTCGCAGTCGCACTGGCACTCGCAGTCGCATTCGCACTGGCACTCGCATTTGCACTGGCACTCGCATTTGCACTGGCACTCGCATTCGCACTGGCACTCGCACTCGCAGTCGCATTCGCACTTTTATGAGTGTAGTTAGTAGCCTAGGCTACTAATTGTTAGCTTGCTGATATAGCTAGCATGCCAGACGGTTAGGTAACGTTAAGAAGATCAGTATAGGCTACTTTGCTGAATAAAATACAGTAGACTATATGGTTAGGCTACTGAATCAGTTCATTAACCTTAGCTAAATAGTTCGCAAGTTTGATCTTTGATCAGCTCGAGTAGCGTAGGCTACTATAGCCTATCTAGCTATCTGATCAGCTAAATTAGGCTAAATATAGGCCTATTATTTTTTATTAAAAGACGAAGATTTTGTTTTCCTGTCAGGTTGAACGTATTATGGATTTCCTTGTAGTGTGTCAACAATGTCACATTCGAAGAATTTGACGTGGTTTATGAAAAGCTTGCATGAGTTCACCATTTAGCTACTGAAATTATAATGCTGGTTAATGCTTTTATGGCTCCCGTGCCGAAATTTGACTGCCTGTCAGAATTTGACAGACCCTCGCGTGCGCGCGCGCCCACTCTGCATTATTCCTTTCTTTGCGACTGTGTTCTTCTCCTTTCGCGATTTCCGACTAATATCTTCCTTCTTTCGGTGCATGATCAAGCCATTCTGTGTCACTGTCCGTACAGATAGCCTACTCTTTTTCTCATTTGAAATGCTCGATTTTCGTGGAGTTCTGACATAGACCTAATTTAAGCAGCATACTTTGCAAGAATCAGCCTAGCCTACGTTAAAAGCGGATAAAATCCATGTAAATTAGGCTATCGTTTTTTTATTTATTTTTTTTAAACGCCGTTAACGTAGGCTAGTGGAACGTAAAAGAATCGCAGTTTGACAGCTAGTCTACAAGATCTGGGAATAGCCTACGATTCTTCGTTAAGTTCAATGTAGACATAATGTCCAGGACAGCAGTATGCTGTGGTGACACATCTGGTCCTCTACTGTACTAGCCTACACCCTCAAAATGTTTTGTTCATACAGTGAGCACCATAATTCATTGGACAGTGACACATTTTTTGTTATTTTGGTTCTATAGCCTACTCTCGCACTTTGAGTTTGAAAGGATACAATGACAATGAGTTTGAAGTGCAGACTGTCAGCTGAGGGTTTTTTCATCCATATCGGATGAACCGTTTATAAATTATAGAACTTTTTGTAGGCCTACATAGTCCCCCCCATTTTCGGGCATCAAAAAATATTGGTCAGTTTAACATAATGTAGAATAAAGTAATCATTTTGTCAATAATTCCTGATGCCTGTGACCCAACAATATCAAAAGACTCTTGATATCTTATGTTCTGGTATTCCTACAAGCGATACTAGGCTATCGCCTCTCTGCATTTGAACGGGTCTCTATGGGAATTGGGGGGTTGGACTAGATTTAGCTGTAAATTACACTGGAACAGTATGGTTGGCTAAATGGCTCTAAGTCATCAAGGGTCTGACGTATCAAACAAGCCTCAAACCATCTGCTGCCAGATATGCAGTAGCCTAGTTATGGATGGATAACTTGAAGGGTTGTTTCTCCGGGCAAATATTCCTAAAACAAACTGCGATTGTTTTATGTTTCACTAGCCTACGTTAATGCAGTTTTTAAAATAAACTATAGCCTACTTTACATGCATTTTATCTGCTTTAAACGTAAGGCCTAGGCTACTGATTCTTGCAAATTATGCTGCTTAATTATGCCGGAACGCCACGAAAATCGAGCATTTCAAATGAGAAAATAGTAGGCTATCTGTACGGACAGTGACACAAAATGGTCCAATCATCCACCGAAAGAAGGCAGATATTAGTCAGAAATCGCGAAAGGAGAACGAGCAGAGTCACAAAGAAAGTAGCTAATATTGCAGAGTGGGCGCGCGTGCACGCGGGGGGTTGTCAAATTCTGACAGGCAGTCAGATTTCGGCACGGGAGCCATAAAAGCAGTAGCAGAATGCTTGACTTCCAGTAATGGTGAACTCGTGAAAGCTTTTAATAGACCACGTCAAATTCTTCGAATGTGACATTACTACAAGGTAATCCATAAGACGTTCAACCTGACAGTAAAAATAAATAAATAATAATCGTCTTTTGGCAAATGCGGACGAGCGAATGGTTGGATCAGTTCCCTTACAAATGTTCTCATCTGCTCCATTAAACTCAAATTGCATATTAATTAAAGTTAATATATTTATCTAAGCAAAAGAAATAGGCTAATCATTTTGGGCTGATCATAGGCTAGTACCCGAGCTGATCAAAGATCACGCGAACTTGCAAACTATTTAGCTGAGGTTAGTGAAATTATTCAAGTAGCCCAGCGAACATATACTGTATTTTATTCAGCAAAGTAGGCTAGCCTATATTGATCTTCGTAACGTTACCTAGCCGTTTGGCATGCTAACTATCAGCAAGCTAACAACTAGTAGGCTACTAACTACACTCAGAAAATGTAAAGGCCAAGAGGTGCTATTACTCTGAAATCCTCCATTTCTGCCAATTGCGATATTTCTCTGTATCGTCCTTCATTAAATAGGCTCGCCTAGGCTACTCTACTTCTAGCCTACTCTATGGCCGCGTTTGAAATTTCTCTGTTGTTCTTGGGATTGTATCGCCACCCTGTGGATTTAAATGCTAACTGCAGTGGTATAATCATGAGAGCGCAACTGCGAGTGCGAGTGCGAATGCGAGTGCGAATGCAATTGCCTTATACTGTTCGCTTTAATTGGTCACAACATCTCACTCGCAGGTTTACTCGTAGCACTTGCACTCGCAGTTGCGCTCTCATGATTATACCACTGATATAGCACTCGTATTCTAACTCTCATGATTATACCATGTAATGTCACATTCGAAGAATTTGACGTGGTCTATTAAAAGCTTTCACGAGTTCACCATTACTGGAAGTCAAGCATTCTGCTACTGCTTTTATGGCTCCCGTGCCGAAATCTGACTGCCTGTCAGAATTTGACAACCCCCCGCGTGCACGCGCGCCCACTCTGCAATATTAGCTACTTTCTTTGTGACTCTGCTCGTTCTCCTTTCGCGATTTCTGACTAATATCTGCCTTCTTTCGGTGGATGATTGGACCATTTTGTGTCACTGTCCGTACAGATAGCCTACTATTTTCTCATTTGAAATGCTCGATTTTCGTGGCGTTCCGGCATAATTAAGCAGCATAATTTGCAAGAATCAGTAGCCTAGGCCTTACGTTTAAAGCAGATAAAATGCATGTAAAGTAGGCTATAGTTTATTTTAAAAACTGCATTAACGTAGGCTAGTGAAACATAAAACAATCGCAGTTTGTTTTAGGAATATTTGCCCGGAGAAACAACCCTTCAAGTTATCCATCCATAACTAGGCTACTGCATATCTGGCAGCAGATGGTTTGAGGCTTGTTTGATACGTCAGACCCTTGATGACTTAGAGCCATTTAGCCAACCATACTGTTCCAGTGTAATTTACAGCTAAATCTAGTCCAACCCCCCAATTCCCATAGAGACCCGTTCAAATGCAGAGAGGCGATAGCCTAGTATCGCTTGTAGGAATACCAGAACATAAGATATCAAGAGTCTTTTGATATTGTTGGGTCACAGGCATCAGGAATTATTGACAAAATGATTACTTTATTCTACATTATGTTAAACTGACCAATATTTTTTGATGCCCGAAAATGGGGGGGACTATGTAGGCCTACAAAAAGTTCTATAATTTATAAACGGTTCATCCGATATGGATGAAAAAACCCTCAGCTGACAGTCTGCACTTCAAACTCATTGTCATTGTATCCTTTCAAACTCAAAGTGCGAGAGTAGGCTATAGAACCAAAATAACAAAAAATGTGTCACTGTCCAATGAATTATGGTGCTCACTGTATGAACAAAACATTTTGAGGGTGTAGGCTAGTACAGTAGAGGACCAGATGTGTCACCACAGCATACTGCTGTCCTGGACATTATGTCTACATTGAACTTAACGAAGAATCGTAGGCTATTCCCAGATCTTGTAGACTAGCTGTCAAACTGCGATTCTTTTACGTTCCACTAGCCTACGTTAACGGCGTTTAAAAAAAAAAAATAAAAAAAAACGATAGCCTAATTTACATGGATTTTATCCGCTTTTAACGTAGGCTAGGCTGATTCTTGCAAAGTATGCTGCTTAAATTAGGTCTATGTCAGAACTCCACGAAAATCGAGCATTTCAAATGAGAAAAAGAGTAGGCTATCTGTACGGACAGTGACACAGAATGGCTTGATCATGCACCGAAAGAAGGAAGATATTAGTCGGAAATCGCGAAAGGAGAAGAACACAGTCGCAAAGAAAGGAATAATGCAGAGTGGGCGCGCGCGCACGCGAGGGTCTGTCAAATTCTGACAGGCAGTCAAATTTCGGCACAGGAGCCATAAAAGCATTAACCAGCATTATAATTTCAGTAGCTAAATGGTGAACTCATGCAAGCTTTTCATAAACCACGTCAAATTCTTCGAATGTGACATTGTTGACACACTCATGCAAGCTTTTCATAAACCACGTCAAATTCTTCGAATGTGACATTGTTGACACACTACAAGGAAATCCAAAATACGTTCAACCTGACAGGAAAACAAAATCTTCGTCTTTTAATAAAAAATAATAGGCCTATATTTAGCCTAATTTAGCTGATCAGATAGCTAGATAGGCTATAGTAGCCTACGCTACTCGAGCTGATCAAAGATCAAACTTGCGAACTATTTAGCTAAGGTTAATGAACTGATTCAGTAGCCTAACCATATAGTCTACTGTATTTTATTCAGCAAAGTAGCCTATACTGATCTTCTTAACGTTACCTAACCGTCTGGCATGCTAGCTATATCAGCAAGCTAACAATTAGTAGCCTAAGCTACTAACTACACTCATAAAAGTGCGAATGCGACTGCCAGTGCGAGTGCCAGTGCGAATGCGAGTGCCAGTGCGAATGCGACTGCGAGTGCCAGTGCGAATGCGACTGCGAGTGCCAGTGCGACTGCGAATGCAACTGCCAGTGCGAATGCGAGTGCGACTGCGACTGCGAGTGCCAGTGCGACTGCGAGTGCCAGTGCGAATGCGACTGCGAGTGCCAGTGCGAATGCGAGTGCGAATGCGACTGCGAGTGCCAGTGCGAATGCGACTGCGAGTGCCAACGCGAATGCGAGTGCCAGTGCAAGTGCTAGTGACACGAGTAAACCTGCGAGTGAGATGTTGTGACCAATTAAAGCGCACAGTATAAGGCAATTGCATTCGCAGTCGCACTCGCAGACGACAGAGTTTTGGCACTTGTCGTACCTCCCCAATTTTCTAGCGGCTCACACCGCATCATTAATGTCTCACATCTTTGATTGGTTGACTGGTCTGAGGATATGGAGCATTCTGCGTTGCTAAGGAATATATATTTGTATGTATAAACGATTACTTCATATTTTGTATTTGTTTCAGCCTGGCTAATTTAATTTAAGAGACTACTCGCGCACAGCCCAGTGCATCGTTTAAATTTTAATGTTACGTTGCCATAGACACAGGACGCTTGTCAGTGAGCCGATGTATTGAGTTTAAATGCCCAGAGCTGTGAGCCATGAGCCATGAGCCAGTCTCATAGCTGTGTCTTACACAGAATAAACTAGGCCTTACATTTACACGTGGGTGCACACAGCACGCAAGTTCTACACCAATCAGAAGTCTGGAATCACATGAATCACAACACACAAATAGGCTACGTGTCCACCAGGCACCGTGGCAGCAGTAGTGCTGCCACGGTGCCTGGTGGACACGTAGCCTATTTGTGTGTTGTGATTCATTTGATTTAAAAATAAATAATGTTGACGTGAAATAGAAAGCAGCGATGTAGCGTTTGCTCACGCTACGCCTTTACTTAGTGGAAAAAGGAACTCGTTACTCGAAAAGCTACATTATTTTGGAAATAGCTAAGCTACTGTCAAACTACTGGAAAATGTAGTTAAACTAGTAGTGCTGCTACTTGTAGCTAGCTACTACCCAACACTGCTAATTATCACCTGGGCATGTCGCCTAACCTAATGTTTTAAATGAGATTTAGGCTAATTGTCACAAGCACAGGTGTCGCCGACACCACATAGGCAATAATCTCATAAACACACCCTCCAGTCGATAATTTGCTATATACCAATAACACAGAGAATGTGATAATTGTCAAATCAATATAAATTTTAGCCACTTAAGTCATGCATTGCTTTGATAGCTAATTACTACCTTTTACTAAAAGTCATTTAGTAACATTAGCTAACAGCCTAGCTACATGTTTTCATTATCATCCGGGCGATAGCTAGCCTATATGTCCGTTTTCGTAAGCAAGGCGCTAATAAATGACACAAATCACGTTCACTAATTTATGTGCCAGTAACCTAAAATATTCAAATAGCCACTTACTTGTGAAAAGTTATCCCACCCACATGGAAATGTAATATACTGCAGTATATTTTAAATATATTGTGAAGATAATTTTGATATATTTACAATATACTGCAGTATATTCTTTTTCCATAAGGGCATGATCCTTGCTTTTGTCGTTTCTTCCATTTGTTTAGCCAAATTCCACAATTTTGTGGCCTTTTTCAAGCAACTGATTCCCACCATTACCCGCCGCATTAGGGCCGCCACACAGACGTATCTGAACAGTAGAATACGGCATCTACGTATGTACAGTGAGCACCATAATTCACTGGAGAGTGACACATTTTTAGTTATTTTGGTTATGCACTCTAGCACTTTGAGTTTGAAAGGATACAATGACAATGAGGTTGTATTGGATGAACCGTTTAGAAATTATAGAACCTTTTGTGCATAGTCCCCCCATTTTTGGGCATCAAAAAAAATTGGACAGTTTAACATAATGTAGAATAAAGTAATCATTTTTAATATTTGGTTGCATATCCTTTGCATGCCATGACTTCCTGATGTCTGTGACCCCACAATATCAAAAGACTCTTGATATCTTATTTTGTGGTACTCCTACAACCAATACTATAACTTTGCATTTGAATGGATCTCTATGGGAATTGGGGGGTGGGACAAGATTTAGCTGTAAATTATGCTGGAACAGTATGGAATACATGGTTGGTAAAATGGCTGTAAGTCTTCAAGGGTCTGAGGTAGCACTGTCAACATTGGCCAAAAATCACGTTCGAATATTCCTTCTGAAAAAACACAACTTTCGCGCTGTGTTATTGCGCGTTACGTCCACAAGAGGGCAAACCAATACAACGAGACACATAACTAGTATAGGTAGCTACATTTTATTTGAACATAAACATGAACGCAGTCAAGTTTGGAAAAAAAACCTGTTAACATTCAAGATGGCTTTAAAATCTACATACACACTTTTATAATGCTTTTGTTTGAATAAAATGAAGGCAGACAATTTCGAGAAATGTTACTAAAAAGAATTTAGATCCCGAGGGATCATTTACAATAAAGTGCTATTAAAAACAGAAAAGTACCATCTTTGACCTTTTGGAGAGGGAACTGTGATTAGCATAGTTTTAACGTTTAACGTAGGCCATCTGTAGCTTACATAGCTTGCATACAACTTTGTCTCGAGGTTCCACAATTTTGCCGTTCACTGACCAAAAACCGAAGTACTTCAAAACAGGGCTTTTTAGATTGCTCGGAGTGTTAATCACTCTCTCTGCGGCCGAGCTGGTTTCCGAACTCTCTGCCATGCTGCTGCTGTTGAATTATTGGCTCTTTAAAGCTCGACGAATATGCCTACATTTGATTTTCAAACTGCTATTAAATTAAAGTGCTGTGTCCGTCCAGTACAAGCATAGCAATGACCCGTATGCAGGAAGGATCCTTTAGAGACGCTAGAGAGACGCTGCATTTTTTTTTTTTCGAATGTGAATTTTCAGATTCAAACGTCATTTTTTTTTTTTTTTACAATTCGAATAGCATTCGAATATCGAGCCATCGTATGAGGTATCAAACGAGCCTCAAACCATCACTCTGCACTAAGAAGTTAGTGATAGGCTACACATGTTAACACAGCTTTTGTTTTCTCCCGCTGCTCTTTTTGTTTAGGCTACGTTTCGTATAACCCGATTTTTGTTTCCTTTTTAACTGGTTGGAACTGACATCAGAAACGAACGTGTGTGCAATGTGCATTTGTGGAAGTCAAACAACGTAATAACTAGGGGTGCTCCGATCAGCATTTTTGGGGCCGATCACCGATCACCGAAATGATGATCGGCCGATACCGATCACGGCCGATACCGATCGTGAAAAAAAAAAATAATTGGCGCCTCAATATTTTCAATCTTAATTGTCTCTAAATATTGTATCCCTATTTTATGATGCATCCTTTTTACAACTTCTGTGTATGTGAAAGTGTGCTATACAAATAAAATTCATTATTATTATTTCTATTTATCATGTAACATTATTCTTAACAACATTGTATATTAAGTATTAAAATTAAGAGATGACAAAGTATAATGAATTGACAACTGTTAATTTATTGTCAGGCAACATTCCACACACTCTAGTCTAGAAACACTCTTCTTAACACCTTTGCGCGGGACCTTTTTTGCTCAACTGAGACATTCGTTGCTACTGCAGCCAAACTATTATTGGAAATCACAAACTCTGTGTTTTAAATTTATTGGTAGACGGTTTGTGACGATTTCTGCCGAATACGTAGTTTCTAAGTGCCACTATTTCCCTGTGGCAAGTCCATTTATCAAGCAACCCCCCACCTAGTCTATACCTACCTATGCGTGACATAGTGGACAATAGCGTCTATGTTTGAGTTCATAAATATTTTTATTCATCATATAAAATTAGAATAACGTCATAGCAACGAGATAAACCCAACAATAGCCTGATCGTATGCCAGAAAAGCCCTGCTCAAATGCAAAATAAACTGAAAGTACTATCTCATTCTACAATGTATTCTACTAGCTATATATGCTACTAAATATGAAATAAATATACAATCCTACCATTGGTTTTACACATCGAGATGTTCCTTTCAAAATCCAGTTGTCATTTATTGTCTGGTACAATCGGTTTGAGAAATATACAGCACTTTATACCGCTATTACACTATCTGAAACGTTGCGGCGTAATACCCCCATGCCCTGTAAGGCTGTCTCATGCATTACAGTTCATTCTGGTTTAATTGTCGGCTTTTTTATCCAATAGAGTACATTATAACCTTCGCAATGGTATATGCCAAGTCTTTTTGGGTGCTTTGAGCAATTTACTACAGCCCAGCGTAACGGCAGTTTTCGTTTTAACTGTAGTATTACGCAAGCGCTATACAATACGCATTATGCAGGGGAATTCCCCTTTTGCGATATGTAAGTATTTTTGCGTCTAAAATACCGTTGGTCTCGCTGGCTACATACCTACGTTCGTGTTTCCACTTGAGCACTGTCTTTCCAATATGTTTGATATCCCTATTGTTATTTTTGCATTTTGAGTGCATTTCATACTGTAGTGCAATTGTTAGCTAAATGTATTTTTGAAGATAGAACATTTGGCAGCATTTTACAGATGGTGGAAAACTATTTTATGTTCATGTTATCATACATAATATAGGCTATGGCGTATACTAGTCTCTTAGGGCATGACAAATGCTCATTCCAATTTACTGTGCACTGATATGTGGTAGATTAAGGTAAAAATGTCCTTGGAGTCATTATGAATAGGAAAGACCGGCGAAGACATTTTAGCAGCACGCGGTAGTGAAATAAAAATTGTCTCGCGTGTTTTTGACATGCGTTTTGCGTCATCTGATCGGCCTTTTTTAGCCGATCACCGATCACACTTTTTAGAACGAATATCGGCCGATACTGATCGGCGACCGATCGATCGGAGCACCCCTAGTAATAACCTATAAAAATATTTCCCCACGTTTTAAATCTATAGCCTCGGCCTATATTTTGTTCAGTTATGTCCACATTGTTGACAATAATTCATTTTTTATTTTTATTTATTTTTAAAATGTATGCGTTTGCCTCCAAGCGACTGACATTTTGCCTCCAGGGGGGCAAGTGCCCTCCCTGCCCCCTGCTAGTTACGCTAGTGCCCTCCCTGCCCCTCTGCTAGTTACGCTAGTGCTGCCTGCATCTCACTGTGCTGAATAGGGACACATTGTAGATCAAGCTAGCTATCATTGCTATTTTATTATAATGTCAGAAAATTACATTGATACATTGATAGGCTACGTTATTGCATAAAGATGTTTTGGTAAACTAAACCAAACAGGACTCGAGTGCTGTCCGTTACAGAGCGGAGCTCCTCCGGTATTCCCTGATTCCCTGTAGCCTACATCTTCCTCTGCCTTACTGAATCACCCAGTAAGGAACCATGTCAACTAACGTTACATTATGATCCATGACCATTAAAGGGATAGTTCGGAATTTTGGACATAATGTCTCAATTACGACTTACCCGTGATGTAGTTGATTGATGGAAACCATTTTCAGATAATTCCATGCTCATGTTCGGGCATGAGCCAGAGTTACATGAACTCCTGTGAGGTTATGTTTAGGGGTTGGGGGTGGGGTATGGGAATCACAAACTCACAAAAATCTGGGGGTCTTTGAATTCGACATATATCTTGGTTATGACTAGGGTTGCAAAGGGGCGGAAGATTTCAGGTAAATTTCCAGAAACTTTCCGGAAATTTACCATGGGAAGTTAAAGGGATAGTTCGGAATTTTGGACATAATGTCTCAATTACAACTTACCCATGATGTAGTTGATTGATGGAAACCATTTTCAGATAATTCCATGCTGTCCCTTCTTTTGGACATACACACATTGCTAATGCTAGCGCAACTCTAAGGTAACTAGTAGCATCCACTACCAAATGCAATTAAACACTCCACAGTGCACCCAAAGCAAATAAAATACAACGACACTCTATCTGGGTTATTTTAAGTGATTATACCATCATTTTTTTCACTATCGTTGAATCCTTTACTTTGTGCTGACCTATATTCTCTGTGGAAGTATGGCGGCGTAGATTGCTAGCTAGATACACTTAGCCAGGGTATCTGCCTGTTGGCAATCTGCTGTACTCCACAGTTGCCGACACAATCCGTTTTGCCGTAAACTTACATATTTGGTAGACAACAAGTCAGCTAAACACAAACAGGCTACAGAATAACACAGCAAGCACACTGGCTACCAATTTGCAGGAAAAGTTTGACCACTTCCATGACTTCCCAATCGTGGCAACTAGCTAGCTAAATTGAATAGATAGATCACACATGCAATCATTTATTAGTTACCTGCTCGTCAGTTGTTTTTGCTGCATGAAGAAAAACAGGTGATGGCACAGCAGTCTCCTTCATTAGAGGGTGTCCCGACCGTCCTGTTTTGATTTTCACAGTCATCCTCCGTGAAATGGTCACTACACACTTTTAACTTTTTTAGAGTCTCAATTGGTGTGTTGACATCCATACGAGCAGCAAGAAGCCACAGCTGTTTTCTTTGTTGATCTTCCACTGGAAATCGGTGAAAACTTTGTGGTGCCCATTTTTTTTGCATGATTTGAACAACCTTGAAATACACACCGAAATACCATCTTACCTGAACGTTAGCTAACAATACTACGAGTCTGATTCTTTCACACGCGCGATATTGTTGTTGGCCGGCACTACATACGACGGCAGAGCTATAGGCTACTTTACGTTACCTACTAACGTAAAGTATCGCTCCGCCGCCGTACTTCCACTGCGAATTTAGGTGAGCAAAAAGTAAAGGATTCAACGATAGTTTGACTTCAAAAATGATGGTAAAATCACTGAAAATAACCCCGATAGACTGTCGTCGTATTTTATTTGCTTTGGGTGCACTGTGGAGTGTTTAAGTGCGTTTGGTAGTGGATGCTACTAGTTACCTTAGAGTTGCGCTAGCATTAGCAATGTGTGTATGTGCAAAAGAAGGGACAGCATGGAATTATCTGAAAATGGTTTCCATCAATCAACTACATCATGGGTAAGTCGTAATTGAGACATTATGTCCAAAATTCCAAACTATCCCTTTAAGTAGACTAACATTAGCTAGCTGACCATAATTGAACGGTTTCGCTCTGAGCATTCGATTACAGAAGAAATGTATTTTTTTCTGGGCTAGTGCGTTAGATGTTGTTAGCAACGGGTTTCTTGGCATGAAACAAATTTGGTTTTAAAATGTTTGCCTATAGTAGCTAACCTTGCATTTGTTAATGGAAAGAGGTCGGATATCGGGGTGATAAATGCGTTGTTTACATGTTTTTACATCAGTGTGTTCGAGTTGCACTGGGAAATGTTTGCCTTTGCTAGACAACATAGCTAAAACGGCTAACAATTAGACTACAACAATGAAGTTTTAACTTTTAATTGTATATGTTTAATATTCTGTATCGGCATGTTGGTCGATACAAAAGCATTTCATACTGAAAAACATTACATTACAATCATTTGGCAGACGCTTTTATCCAAAGCGACGTACAGTAAGTGCATATTGAAGGTCATTGACGCGACTACAAAGCAAATCCGACAAAGCACAGCTTTCTCACAGCGTAGGAGCTATCCCTAGTAATAAACATGAGAAGTACACACAGTCAGCTATACATTCTGAATTATAGAATAACCAAAAAACACAAGTTAAATAGAAAACAGGAAGCGAATACTATAGAATGGCCCTATAGGTATAATTTTAGTCGAGGTGGAGTCTGAAAAAGTGCGTTTTCAGACCACGCCGAAAAACAGACTGTATTTCAGCTGAGCGCAGCAGAGTGGGGAGTTCATTCAACCACTGGGGAGCTGGGGTGGAAAAGCTCCGCAGTCTGTACGAGCGGGAGCCTTTAACACGGAGGGGGGGGAAGTGCAAGTCGCCCTGCAGCAGCAGAGCGAAGTGGTCGAGCAGGAGCGTAGTGCTGGATTAAGTCCTGTAGGTAGGAGGGGCCTGACCTTTTGGCTGCAGTGTAGGCCAGGGTCAGAACTTTGAACCTGATCCTGGCCACGACCGGCAGCCAGTGGAGTGACCTCAGCAGAGGGGTGACGTGCGAAAACTTCGGGAGGTTGAACACAAGCCGAGCAGCTGCATTCTGGACCAGTTGTAGGGGCAGAATGGCGCAGGCTGGTAGGCTTGCGAGAAGGGAGTTGCAGTAGTCCAGGCGTGAGGTGACCATGGTCTGGACAAGAAGCTGGGTGGAGTAGGTGGTCAGGTACGGTCGAATCCTCCTGATGTTGTACAGGAGGAACCTGCAGGACCGTGCCGTCGCCCTGATGTGTTCTTTGAAGTCCAGCTGATCGTCCAGGACCACCCCCAGGTTCCTTGCAGAGCGGGAGGCGGTCACCATGGTTCCGTCGACGGTGATGGACAGGTCTAGGAGCGGGGAGGTCTTGTATGGCATGAAGAGCAGCTCGGTCTTGTCGAGGTTGAGCTTCAGGTGATGGCTAGACATCCACTCAGATATGTCAGCCAGGCAAGCAGATATCCTTTCCTTTACCTGTGGGGCAGAGGGAGGGAAAGAGAGGAAGAGTTGAGTGTCATCAGCATAGCTATGGTAAGAGAAGCCATGTGAATTAATGACCAAACCAAGAGACTTAGTATAAACGGAGAACAACAGAGGACCCCGTACAGATCCCTGTGGGACTCCTGTAAGAAGTGGATGAGGTGCAGAGACAGAGCCCTTTCAGGAGACTTGGTAGGATCTATCAGTGAGATAGGATGTAAACCAAGAGAGGGCAGTTCCAGAGATGCCCATCTCAGCTAGTGTGGAGATCAGGAGTTTGTGGTTGACCGTGTCAAACGCTGCAGACAGGTCAAGGAGAATCAGGACAGAGGAGAGGGAGGAGGCTCTGGCAGTGGCGAGTGCCTCAGTCACAGCCAGGAGCGCAGTTTCAGTGGAATGCCCGGTTCTGAAGCCGGACTGATGAGGGTCGAGCAGGTTGTTCTGGTGGAGAAAAACTGACAGTTGGTTAACCTCTTAATACCAAGGGCAAAATATACCAATTCTCGCCTGTTTTTACTAGTGACAAACAAAGCTGTTTATCTCAAAAACTGTAAAGGCTACAAATATGGTTCATAGCTTTTATTAAAACAGAGAACTGCACTATTATGACTAAGTAGTCATAATTCATATACATACACTTCTTGCTACTTAACTACAACAATTTATGTACAGAAATTGTGAAAAAACAAAAAACTGGTACCTAAATTCAAATTTCAGATTTTTTACCTGATGAGCTACAATAGCTATGGAGGAAATAACTCCTCTTTGTGATTCCTCAATATGCTGCCTATCTCTGCTAAAGATATGGTGTCAATATCTCAAATCATTCAAATTCTACAGAGCTTTTTTTCAGGTGAACCATTTCGGTTACCAAAGTTGGCACAAATTGTGCCAAATTGTGCAAAATGGCCCAGGTTCCAGAAAAGTCTCAATATAATTTATTTTTTAAGTTTTACAATAAAATCTGATAATTGGCAATAAAAGTTAATTTAGATGTGTTTTTGGTGTGTTTAATATTACACAACTAACTAGCCTAGCCGTGGTCCCCAAAAAGCTCTGCCTCATTAGCCAGAAATTAGTCCAGGTATATAAAATCAAATGTCCACCCTAGATAAAATAAACGCCTGCATAATAATCAACAACAACAAACTCATCCTCATGTTATCTCTCCCTCGTGTTAGGTCATGCATAAATTGCCTGAATAACCTAGACATAACTAACCAAAAACTGTATGAAAGAAACTGTAAAGTAAAAATATAAACAGCGCATTTACCTTATGAATTGTGCTTTGCTAAACAGAATGTAGCGAGCTACGCTACAAGGTAAAAACACTGCGCCATCTCGGTTTGATAATTCCTCTTACACAGGGCTGCACTTACTTGTCTCAGACACAAATAGCTTGCCATTGTTACAATATAGTAATGTTAGCTATATTCATTTAATTCAGAGGGATTCGTTTTATAATAACAGTGAATTCGCACTGGTATACCGGCAAAATAATCTGTTACCTTATATCACTCTGCGTCACTGAGACCCCAAAACCATATTTCGGCTAGGACCGTCTGCAAGGAGAAACACCTGAATAACCTAGACATTACATTACATTACATTCATTTAGCAGACGCTTTTATCCAAAGCGACGTACAGTAAGTGCGTACAGAGACATCATCAAGATCACTACAGAACAGACAAGACAAAGCACATCCTTCGCATAATGTAGCAATGCACGTCGACTGTAGTTCACAGTAAGCTGTGGGCAAATCAGCAACACCACACTTCCATAACTAACCAAAAACTGTATGAAAAAGACTGTAAAGTAAAAAGTAAACAGCGCAGTTACCTTATGAATTGTGCTTTGCTAAACGGAATGTAGCGAGCTACGCTACAAGGTAAAAACACTGCGCCATCTTGGTTCGATAATTACGCGTGGTTGTCACTTCCTTATACGCAGGGCTGTATTTCCTTGATATACGACGGCAATGTGTTGAATGAGGACTTGTTTGAAAGATAAGAGTCTTGGCTATTGGCTGGAATATTTGACAGACAGTTTTAAAACCCAATGGAAAGCAAATAATACTCGGAGTGGAGGCAGGTCGAAGACAGTTTTTCCCACTTCAGATAAGGCCTATTGTGCTATCAGTCAAAGAAATACATCCAATTGACGACGGTTTTGCATAATTCTCTGCAAACAAGTTCAAAACCACTCTGGCTAACATATACTAAGCCAGGGGATTGGTACTCCAGAAACTGGCTGAGTTTCACAACGCCAAAGTGAACACAGCCGAACGAGTCGTAATCAAGTGCAAAAAAGCACAAGTCGGTTTAAAATTGGAAAAAAATCATGTACAGTTTTAAAGTATTTTTTCTTGAAGCCTAAAGGTATAATGATTTTTTAAACCAAAGTTTTGTGAAATACAATTAAGCAGAACAGTTTACCAGCACATTGTTTATGGTGTGACATCAAGCTGCAATACATGTTTGAGAATTAGAGTTTCCAACGTTATTTACAAAGTTTTATCTCGACGTTTTGGGCTTAAAAACCACTTTCCCAGAAGGAATGGATATATCTTAAGGATATTTAATCAAAATATTGAGGTGAGCAGTTTATTATATATTATTAAATTAATGAAATGTATAATTTAATAATTTCCGTAACGCCCGCGTTACCGCTAGGGGGCGTTTGGCAGCATGAGGTTAAGGGCAGCTCGTTCAAGAGCTTTGGACAGGAAGGGCAGGAGAGACACAGAACGATAGTTTCTAACATCAGAGGGGTCTAAGCTAGGTTTTTTAAGGGGTGGGGTAACACGGGCAGTTTTAAAAACAGCAGGAACATAGCCACAGGATAAGGAGGTGTTGAAAATGGAAGAAAGATATGGAAGGATCTCACCGGATATAGACTGGAGGACTGCCGACGGGATGGGGTCCAATGGGCAGGTGGTTGCACACTGGTGCATTACAAGTTGGAGTACATCTGTGTCCTCCAGAGTCTTAAAGGACGAAAATGTAGCGGTGGGTTCATTATGGGGCATATGAGGCATCACCGGATGTGTGAAGGAGTTTCGGATCACGGCTACCTTCTCCTCAAAGTGGATCAGGAAGTCATCGGCAGAGAGGGAAGAGGGTGAGGGGGGTGGAGGAGGGATCAGCAGGGAAGAGAAGGTGGAAAAGAGTTTACGGGGGTTAGACATGCATGCATTAATTTTTGACTGGTAAAATGTTGCCTTAGCAGACGTAGTTTGCTGATGTGAAGGCTGCCAGCAGAGTGTGATACGAGGCCAGATCATCTGGGGATCTGGAATTCCTCCACTTTCTCTCGGCAGCTCGCCGAGTTCTGCTGGATCGGAGAGAATCCGTCAGCCACGGGCAGGGGGGTGATGATCGGGCCGGTTTGGAGACGAGAGGACATAGTGAATCGAGAGACTGAGAGAGGCAGGAGTTGAAGGTGGAGGTGGCAACTTCAATAGGTAAATTAACAAAAGATGCAGGAGGAGGAAGTACAGAGAGAGCAGAGGTAGAGAGAGAGGAGTGTGAGAGAGTGCGGAGATTTCTCCTGAAAGTTACAGGGGGTAGGTTGTTAGGGGAGATGTGGGAGAGTGGGTAGGAGAGAGAGAATGAAATAAAGAAATGGTCCGATACATGGAGCGGAGTCACCGTGAGTTCAGACGTGGCGCAGCTCCTGGTGAATACAAGGTCTAGTTGGTTACCAGCCTTGTGGGTGGCGGGCGATGGGGACTGGGTGAGGGCGAGGGACTGGAGGAGTGAGGCGACACTGGATGACTGGGAGCTCTCTGGCTGGAGGTTGAAGTCACCCAGTAGAATTATAGGGGTGCCATCCTCAGGGAAGGAGCTCAGGAGAGTGTCCAGTTCATCCAGGAAAGCGCTGAGTGGACCTGGAGGGCGGTAGAGAACAACAATGTTGAGTTTAGACGGGTGAGTTACAGTGATTGCATGAAACTCAAAGGAGGAGATATTTAGGCTGTGTAAAGAGGGCATGGAGAATTTCCAGGACTGAGATATAAGCAAACCAGTGCCCCCGCCTCGGCCAGAGGCCCTGGGGGTGTGCGAAAAGGAGTAGCCAGCAGAAAGAGCAGCTGGAGTGGCCGTGTTATCTGGGGTGATCCAGGTCTCAGTGAGAGCCAGGAAGTGGAGGGACTTCATCTTGGCATAGGCAGTGAAAAACGGGAGGTATGGGTTAATTTTGTGACATGGAACTGGGGTGCGTAGCCTAACTAAGTGTTACAGACTTCTGGCTAGGCTGGCTAATGTTTTCACAATACCAAACGTAGATAAATTAAGGGCCGTATTTCCCCCTTTTTTCAGGAGACGGAGCTAATGATGGTGGTATTTTCTCAGTATAACTGTTAGATTAGTGGCTAACTTGCCAGTGAGTTATGTGGCCTCTCTTGTCTCTAATTTAGAAACTCTGCCGACAGGCAGGCACTACACTAGCAGTAAAATGCCCAGCCCCTTGGCCTCTGCTTCTGTAACGTCATTCAGTAGGCGTGGCAACCTGTTGTCTTCACTGTAAGCTTTGTGGCTGTTGTAATTCATTCTAAGGCAAGTACCTGGTACATGGCAGTAGTTTGGGGCTATATCTCTATATCTCTATATCTCTGCTCTCACTACAGGTAGAAAGTTGGCTGAGAGCTCATTTTAATCAGGAGGAGAGCTACTTTTCTACAAGCCAAACAATTTTTGGGCTGAATTCCCCTTTAAAATAGGACCCTGCTGTTTTTTTTTTTCTGATGTTTCACCCCTCATTTTTAAAACCAGAAATTATATAAAAATTCAGAATAGAACCGATCCTGTGTATGATTTTGCTCTCATGTGACCTTCAGATATCAGACCCAGAGAAGTGCGATCAGATGTATGAAAGTTTGGCTCGCATCAACAGCAACTTCTACAGAGAAAAGGTGAGCCCCACGTGGTCAAGTACACAGTAATCACCTCAGCACGCACCACCGTACTGCAGTGCTTGCTGTAGATGAAGCAGAATTAATATGGACCTGTGTACTGTACTGATGGGTGCATATCACAATACAGCTTCACTCTAAAGCATCACTGCTTGCTGTGTGGATATCAGTAAGATATAAACCACGACATGCCGTATATATACAAGAATATATGGCACGACGGGTGGTGATTGGCCCGAGGCGTCATTATGGATCCCACTGATTTTCTCTGCAAGACACGCCCTGCGCAGCACTCATGCGCTAGGATTGGCCAGGCGCCCATGCTCAATTACTGAACAAGTTTATTGTTGAAATGTTTAACTATGTACAAAGTTAATAAACATTCAAAGCAACAATGACTGTTTGATTTATTGAACATGCATACAACCCCACTATCTTAACAGTTCGGGCATGAGCCAGAGTTACGTGAACTCCTGTGAGGTTATGTTTAGGGGTTGGGGGTGGGGTATGGAAATCACAAACTCACAAAAATCCGGGGGTCTTTGAATTCGACATATATCTTGGTTATGACTAGGGTTGCAAAGGGGCGGAAGATTTCAGGTAAATTTCCAGAAACTTTCCGGAAATTTACCATGGGAAGTTAAAGGGATAGTTCGGAATTTTGGACATAATGTCTCAATTACAACTTACCCATGATGTAGTTGATTGATGGAAACCATTTTCAGCTAATTCCATGCTGTCCCTTCTTTTGGACATACACGCGTTGCTAATGCTAGCGCAACTCTATGGTAACCGGTAGCATCCACTACTTAAACACTCCACAGTGCACCCAAAGCAAATAAAATATGACGACAGTCTATCGGGGTTATTTTCAGTGTTTATGCCATAATTTTTTAAGTCAAACTATCGTTGAATCCTTTACTTTGTGCTGACCTATATTCTCTGTGGAAGTACCGGCAGTATATTTTACATTTTAGTATTTTTTTTGTGAATATACCAGCGCTGGCACTGTTTAAAAACTTGACGTCCCATAATTCCCTCCGGACGGTTCAATTCAGTGAAATGGCAGAATTTGCAAGGTGGTATACACTGCCAAAAATGTCCAGACGAGATGATGATATCTGATTGGTCGAGAACCGCTCGTGCGTTGCAGTAATGGATATGTAGTCCGTTAAAGTGGATTACAAACTGGATACAAATCATTAATCATTACTTTAAAAACTAAAACTTGGTATATGCAATGTATGCTCTACATCCGTATACCACACAGGCGAATCTCAGCTCATTCTATAAATCAGATTTCAAGAAATTGACGATAGTCTCCAAAGTCCATTCTATCTGTCATAGGGAATTTACTTCTGATACCACTCCCGCACACGTCTGACGTACTCACTAGAGTACTCTATTACATGTGCAGTGCATTCTTTTATCACATGCACAGCTAATTCCTAGCATCCTGTACACTGTACATCCTGTACACCTGTACACCTTTGAATATTCCCGGAATTTTGCAACCCTAGTTATGACTTTGTAGTATACATTCCGATTTGTGTGCTCCCTTCGATCCACGTCTTTACCCCGAGGTGTGAGCATGGACGCCTGGCCACGCCTGGCCAATCCTAGTGCCTGAATGCTACGCAGGGCGTGTCTTGCCATGAAAAGCAGTGGGATCCATAATAACGCCCCCCGAGGCTGAAAGTGTATATTGTATATACACTGGCATGGAGTGGTTATACCATGGTTACCAACAATGATTATATATTGTTACTTTTATTGATTTTTATCGACTTAATCCGCTGAAATTGAAATGCCCTTTTGACATGTTTTTGCGTTGTTACTAGTTCTATTTCTCGTCCTTAGTTCTGAAAACAATCGATTCTATACGGAAAAAATAGTTCCTCCTTGGTTTTATTCGGATATTTTTGTCATTACATTATTTAAGAAAATTTTATGAAACCATAACTCAATCAGATTTAACGTTACCAGGCTCCCTCTCCCTGTCTTGCTTTTTAAAAATGGTTTGGTCACGCAGACGATGCAGTGTAGCCTATTTAAATAGCCTAACGTGCAGGCTAGCTAAGGAAATAGTTGGCCTACATTTCAGATTCGCTTTATGATATGCATGGGAACATCTGAAAAATACTAGCTACGGAGTTTGTTAGATGAAGAAATTTTGCTGGATAAAAGGTTTTCTATAGCCTATAGGCTACAGATTAATGTGCTTTGTGAAGTGACTTGTATTCACAAGTAGTCCGCATGTTGCTGACGTTAATTTAACCTAACATGATAAATTTGTATTTCCAAACTGAATAAATACTGCACCTCTAACCACAAAAATATTTTGCTAGATTAAAGTTGTTGTAACTAAAATATTTGCCGAATAAAAACTTTTTATCTGCAGATTAATGTTATTTACTGGTTTTATAAGTCAGCTGTATGCTGTTGCTATGCAGAGCCGGCCACCCTATAAGCCAACTAAGTGGCTGCTTAGGGCTCCGCGGCCACCAGGGGGCCCCAAATTCATGCATCGTTAGCAATCTCATAATTCTCACCCATAGGCATAGGTCTTGTAGCTGGCCAGGCAGCGCATGAATTTAGAACGGTGATCAAACCTGTGACCCCGATGACCGTTCATATACAAGCATTTAAACCACAGCTGAATCAGAATCTAGTATTTATCCAAGCCATGGAATAATAGTGCTTAAGTCTCACTGTAAAGCATCACTGCTTGCTGTGTGGATATCATAGTGCTTCAGCCTCACTGTAAAGCATCACTGCTTGCTGTGTGGATATCATAGTGCTTCAGCCTCACTGCTTGCTGTGTGGATATCATAGTGCTTCAGCCTCACTGTTAGGCATCACTGCTTGCTGTGTGGATATCATAGTGCTTCAGCCTCACTGTTAGGCATCACTGCTTGCTGTGTGGATATCGTAGTGCTTCAGCCTCACTGTAAAGCACCACTGCTTGCTGTGTGGATATCATAGTGCTTCAGTCTCACCGTTAGGCATCACTGCTTGCTGTGTGGATATCATAGTGCTTCAGCCTCACTGTTAGGCATCACTGCTTGCTGTGTGGATATCATAGTGCTTCAGTCTCACTGTTAGGCATCACTGCTCTGTGTTGATGCAAACACTTCTGCACAATTCTCTTCTGTGCCATTTTAATGTGCAGCATTTGTGTTTCCCCTACAATAAATCAGTAAGCTAAAATGTGAGCTGGCACCATGAACCCAAAATGATACTCCTTTTAAAACACTATGTGAGGCTTCATAAATTTAAACTGGTTAATTAAAAAGGTGAGGTTTCATGTTACATCTCTGTAACCAGAGGTTTTTAATGATGCCTCTTGTGTACATTATTAATATAGTGTGCCATTTAACAAGTATAAGTAATAATGTAGGAACTATGCCCTGAATGGGTTTTAAGACCCCATTAGGGTCTAGAATTGGAATATTTTTTACAATTCAAACGGCTTGTTTTCCCGATGGTCCACTTTGTGCATTTTCAGTTCCCACGTGTAAAGGACACGAGCTTCACCGGTGTGACTGTGGAAGAATGCAGAGTCCTTTTATCAACAGGTAGGAAAATAAACTATTTGCATTGATATAAGCAAATAACAAAACTCTTGACAGCACTAATGGGTCTTGATTTTTACTGTTGTATAACAGTAAGACGTAATTGTTTGTAAATTCAGAGAGAGAAATGTAAGTTTGTAAAATGGCTTCCTGGTCCTGTAGGCAGTATGCAGCAGATGGATGAAGAGAAGAAGGGCCTGTGGAAAACACTGATGGAACGCTTTTCCTCAAAGTCACCAGAGGAGGGTGCTGAAAAGAGCAGCGAGAAGTAGCACCCTTGGTATCAACAGAAATATATTTGTTTTCATTTCATTACTTTATAAAATTAAAGGCTTTCTCCTTATCATTAGACATGTTTTTATTTGGAAAACCAAATCAATTCCAGAAGTTCCATAATGTTTTGTGTTGCCCTGTATGCCCCAAACTTATTTCATGAGGAGCACACACCTGTTTTTAAAGGAATGACTCAGTCTCTCATATTTTAGTTCCTTAGAAAATGTATAACAAGTCATTTTCTAAGAAATGTGAAATTTGTACATAAAATCAAATATTTCTACAGTTCTCTATATCTGTTATTTTCATCACAAAAGGAATTGTGGGGGACCACTGTGCAGAGTAGACTTATGTAAATGTATCATATCATATGTATAAACGTCATATCCTTCTACCCTCACACGTGATGTTTTCGGCCTATCACAGCCCTAGCTTATGCATACTAATGAGATACCATTCTGCTGTTGTAACCGAGAAACACGGCACCAGACATAGCTCAAGCAAAGACCTCGCGTATGTCCCATAGAAATATATATTAACTAGAAAGGAAGAAGCCTTCTCAAAACGGCACCGTTTCCACGGCCCAAAGTTTTTTCTCTGATTGGCCAACGTGACCTGTCACGTGATGGTGATCATTTTCTCCCTTTTCACAGAGTAATGGCTGCCGTTGTAACTCTAGTTAGCGACCATATACATGTATAGCGACGACTGCAAAGTTATGCTACCGAATAAAAAAGCTAAATGAAAGGTAACTTTGTTAGCTACCGTTAGCTAAGTTAGCTCGCAGTAGCAGCCAGAGGCCTAGAAAGGACATGCTATCACAAAAGCCTGTTGATAATACACCAATAGTAGCTCGATGCACATTTAAAAGAAAATAAGCCAGGTATAGCATAACGTTAGTTATACTTTAGAACACATTTGGCAAATCTTAACGTAACCCCCTCGAAACTGCAATGGACATAGCTAACGTTATTACGATAACCTTCCAATATCAACGTTATAGACTAGGGCTACTGCACTTTAGACCGCATAAACGGGCACAAGTATCCGCTATGCGTTAAGATATACATTATATATATATATATATATATATATATATATAATGTATGTTATATAGCCTGTGTCTATGTTCATAGACATCCTATATATAGCTACGCTGTATGTGTAGCCTACGTTATGTGGTGAGTGAATACATTTTTTCCTGGTTGGTTCAGTTCAACAAGTTACTATGACAAGGGTGATGCAGGAAAATAAACAGACCTAACAGCAAAGCATATTTGTGGTTAATGCTAATTTAGCTCAAGCAGGACGACGAAGAAGACAAGCAGGCTAACCTAACGTTGTCAAAAAAAGATTTCTTACCGTGAAAATATTTAATTTTTTCCCCCAGGGTTTCTGCGCTGTTATGGTTTTGAAAGCTCCGCGCTATGATTCAGGTTTGGCAAAACTGGTATGCAGTAACAACAATGCTATCACATATTTTATAACTCTAGAGATGTATACCTTGCCAAAAATCACAAGAGCATTATTCCCCTCAGATGGTACCGACCAACCGTACTGGCTCACGGACTACTAGGTGTACGAATTATATATTATAATTTTTGACGTAAAAAATTATACCTAACACATAAAAGAGAAAACCTCTGTATCTCTCTGTATGTCTGGTGCACAGCAGCCAGCAGATGGCACGCAATGTACCCACACACACGCACGCATTAATTAGGTAGCCTATAGGGCCGACTAAATGGCCAATTAGATCGTGTGCTCCAACGGGTATCAGAACTAGTCCATCTGATTATCAACTCATCACCCATGGTAAGGATAAGACACAAATCAGCTGTGGAGACTGCCACCTACAAGTTCATAACAGTGTCATCTTCAGAGATATATGTAGGAAACTTCATCCGTAAACAGAGGGATATTGAAGCTACAACATTATATAATCCTGACCATGTAGGACTATTCAGGAGGTTTGGGGGAGGGGCTAAAGCGCTTCAAAAACAGCATGTTATCTAACCCTAACCCTCATATGACAACAATCCAGATGTATTTGGTAGGTAAAATAAGGTCTACACTAGTGCAAATCCAAACATATGACTGTGATTAGGAAAAACATCAATACCTTGAAGGATTTTTTCCCACCAAATAAGCAAAAAAATCAAAAGACTTGATTTTATCCAGGCTGGAGTCTCAAAGGGTCTCAGAAACTACACCTCAAAGAGGCTCTAACCAGACAGAGGTGAAAATTAAACTTTGTCGTAGGACAAAACTAAAGACGTTTTTGGAAAGGCCTTGACCTGGAGAATAACGTTTGTCAATTATTTTGCCCTGACACCCCAGGGGACTCAGTAGCGCCCCCTAGAAGGGCAAAACTGGCCAAACTTCAAATGCTTCTAATTCTGGAACCAATGGACATATCGGGTAGATATTTAACAGGGTGATTAACTAACTAGTCTTTCATAAATAATGTCAGAGCCAGCCTTCAAGCTCTAACAGAAGGGCCTGAATAAAACGTTTGATGCTTAATCATTTGATACTTTGATGATTCAATTATATGATCAATTGGGATCTTAACTGATGCTATATTGAACATAAATTTTAAGCCCCAGGTCAATATGATTAGTATTTTTTTCGTTATTGGTACTAATAGTTTAGAACTACAATTCCCCAAAAACCAGAGAGCTCTACGTAATGATGGCCTGTGAAAAGATGGCGCCGTCTGTAGTCCGTTTAGGGTTAGGGTTCGGATAATAAATATATACGGCTAATCTGGGTCGCCCCATGTAGGGGACAGTATTAAAATGAATTGAGATTGTGGGATTTTGACCATATCCGACATAATCTGTTTGCTTTTTTTGTGACTGAATAAACCTTTCCACATGTTTTTTGTGTCCCTGTTAACATATTTAGCGGTTATCGCCATCAACCAGTAGGCTAGCTACTCAAAAGTCACTCGTCTGGTAAACAAAATTCACTAGCCGGCTAGCTAGCTAACAACCGAAAAGTAGCATAGTAGCCAAGCCCACAGTAACACCTCTAAATTTCGTTCTATGTAGCACGAAAACAGTCTGAGAAATGCTAGCATTGAAAATGCATGGGTTTAAATTTCGTTCTGTGTAGCACGATAAAAGTCGGACAATCTTGCTCCGGGTGACGATTCAATAGATTAATTGTCGTGACTATGAGCATGAAAAAGCGTGAGACCGGGTTGATTTTTCACCTGTTAACATAACAAAGTGTACCTTAACCTAAAGGCTAAGACCATTGCGCTATTGTGTGGTAGATTTATTAAACATCCTCACATAAATTTTTGGAAATACTGACATTTCTTTGTGATGGAGTTCATTTCACCCCTAGGGGAAATGATATTTTTCTAAATGCTATTTTACAGTCCCTTAAATACTGAATTCAGGGGAGGAGACGCTGCCTTTACGGGTTTTCCCTGCCCAATTCTGGCAGTTTCTCCAATCCTGGATTTGGCTTTTAACGGAACAGGGTTTTCTTAATGAACTAAGTCAGGTTTTCAAAATTTGTGATTATTTTTAAATTAAATTTGTAGCCATGAATATTGTTCACCCAACGCCCTCTGCTCTTCCTCACCCCTGTCCCTTATCTTCCCTACAACCCCCCCGCACATCTTGTCCTCTCCAGCCATGCCAATCCATGGCCTTCTTTGCGTATTTCTCCCCACGCTGGATGTAGCTGTCTAGTATGTACATTTTGGGGAAACAGTAATAAAAAGTTTCAATTAATTATAAACCTTGTTTTTTTATTGAAGGGTTCATTGTTTGCATATGTCATACAGTGGAGAAATTGCTAATTTTTTTTCATTTGTAAAGACTAAATAATCAAATGTACACCATTCAAAATGATGAATCATGAATAAGGGAAACATTTTTATTCTTCGATATGCTGCGTTTCATTCACAGCAAGTTTAATCACCGTCTCCAACGTTGTCCTGGACGATAAGGGGAAAAAAACGAGACGTTAGGAGTTTGTTATAGGACACAGCAAAGTTCAGCAGCCTGTCTCAGTTTAAAGCCCACTCACCACATCAAGGTGCAGGCTGAACGTGAGAACACGGGATAAGACGCACATCCACAAGACAAACCCTGACAAGACACATTAAAATTACAAGGTCACATTAAGGAAAAATGTAGGCTACACGTTTATGTGGGCTCTAAGTGGTAGCCTACTAGCAAAACTCATCCAGGGGTGTCTGTAAGCAAAGACACTTACTCGTTTATGCGCTGTTAAAAGTGCATTGCCGTATGTGGTTTTGATGCGCAACTTCAGTTCCTCAATCCGGTTGATTTCTTTTGAGCGATGAGAGGATGCACACGTGTAAATCGACATACAAAAGCAACACAATAGTAAACGCAGCCACAATAACTTAATGTAATGTTATGTAAAGCTACCATGTTCTATAGCCTAGATGGGCTATAGACAACGGGGAGCACTCGCTGTTCTTCGCAAACATTTACCGCATAGCCTACTGTGTCACGCGGTTACACAAAATAGGCTATTTCGAAAAATATAACCAGCTAATGACATGTTGGATCCACCAACCTTACCCTTATATTAAAACAAAGTTCTTTCCAGCCCGCTTTCCTGGGTCCAGCGCCTACCCCAGATCCACTCTAACCGTAGAGTGGATGTCGTGATTATTATAGTATTATGTGAAAAGCAAAACAATAAATACATAGATACAATCTTAAATAGGTCTATGATACGATTACGTTCACATAATTAAATAACGATTATTGCATCTGCTTGTTTATTTTGTTTAATCCGTAACGTTAGTCTGTGGTATCCAGCGGTAACATTACATTACATCCGGACCGGTCCCTGACTCAAGATTTCCGTAAACCAGCCTTGCGCGGCTAGCTAATAGTGTGGTGTAGCCATGTAGCATAACTGTAGCCTAAATAATTAGAAATCGCGACCACAGTGAAACTTGTCGCCTATTTTTCCAGGTATAGCCTCTCAGGAATGTCTGTTATTGTTAGACTGTTAGAATGAACTATGGTGATCTTGTAGTGTTGTCGTAACGTTAGACAGATTAATGGCTAGGCTATAGGCCACGGATATCTTGTTGAAATACCTCAGCCTAACGTGAGCAAAACTGCAAATCCAGATAAACGAGCCACGAATAGTTACTAAAAATCTTTAATAACTGTCTTGTTAACTAGCGTTATTAACAAGCATAATACGCCGGGAGCCGGACAACATTTCTGTAGCCAACCCGATGTTGACCCGCTACCGTTAGCGTCTTGCTATCCGGGCGGCTTTTCAGACTTCAACACTAACATATTCACTGGGTGTGTTACTAATTAGTGTAATCTAACAACACCCATCTTGAGATATGAAGTATGACCTTAGAAATATTACACACGCGAAAGCATTTGAAAACCATTTCATTATTATGCACAAGATAGCTGGTAAGCGAACTTCATATAGCTACAGCAACGGATGCAGTTAGCTGAATGCTCATAGCAAGTCAGCTAACCATAGAGTTCAATAGAGGTTGAGAGAATGGATTTGAGGCGAAAATGCCAATAGGCCTCCTCACGTGATTGTCCTGTGACGTAACTAAAATGACCACGTGACCATGTTCTTAACCAATCACAGTTCAGTGCGCTTACTAAACACTCACCGATGAGTATTTTTAAATCATGGCTCTCTTTTTTCTGTGTAGGCTAAAAAAAATTTGAACCCTGGAAAAATGTTAAATGTGATTGCCTGCTTCTATTGACTACAATATTGTGAACTTTTGATACCTAGATTGCGCTGGGGCCACTATGTTGACTTTCACAACGCACCATTGGAAATACATGGCAGAGCTCATAATAATACTATTTCCGGGCCATGGCAGCCATCTTGCGGCGGTGCCATTGCGGAAGAACCCAAATTGAATAGGGCTGAATGGAACCACGTGACCACGTTTCCTTTCTAGTTAATATATATTTCTATGGTTGGCATTCATGTTCCTTGCGTAGAGTATGTACCAGGCCTAAGAGTGACGTAAGTTTCAACCAATCAGTAACGAGTAAAGGAATACGTTAGGTCACCTCGTTTTATGCCGGGTTTTTTTTTTTTTTTTTTTTCTCCCAACGACCCTGATGCGGCTATTAAACCGAACACATTGCATATTTCATTTTAAAGGATTTGCAAATGAATGTTGCGGTCATATGTTGGGAGCTTAACGCTGAATATAAGCTCTAATGCTGGCTAGAATATTGGCTAACACAAAGTTATTAAAAAGGATAAGTAAGATTTATCGACCTACATTACCAATAACTTGTCAGGTGCTTTGAATGCAAACTAGCTAGCAAGGTATTGATAACTAGTTAGCTAACGATTGCTAACGTAACTAGTTAGGTTGGATAATTTTCCAATAAAAGCATTAGCTAGCTAGTGATACAGTATCTGTTTGCTCGGCATTGTTAGATAGGCCTACACTCCTGTAACGTTAGACAGATAGCTAACTCATATCTGTCTGTATCAATCAGGCATGTTGGCTGACTTCGCTAACTTAGTTACCTCATCCGACAAAACTACAAGTTAGAGGGAAACTATAGAGCTCTCTACAGGCTGCATAATTTTAACTGAATTGTGTCCATAGGACATTATACTGTAATGGATTGATGGATGAGGTGTTCATTATTCATGCTAGGCATTGTACACATTGCTTATTAGTGGGGTAAATACACACAATACCCCGTTTAATGGACCACTAAACTGTTAACTGTCATTTCAAGTACTCATACAGAAATGTACCCACAATAAGGAGCATCTCAATAAATTATGGGTTACAATTCTGTTGTTTGCAAGGATGTTGCTTTAAGGTGGTTGTTGCACCCTTTTGCACATCTCAATGATGTGGCTTGATGCAGGTTCTCCGCTTTCTTCCTTTTTCCTTCTGGTTTTTTTGCAATGTGTATATTTGTCGGTCTTAGTAGGCCAATACGGACATATAGCAATCAGCAAGTTCAACCAATGCAGAGTAACAATAAACAAATAAGCCAAACAGAAAATCATTGAGTGAAGTTTTTATTGTATTTGTGGGTGAGAAAAGGAGAGACAGAGAGATACTGTTTGCTATAAAATAAAAAATCTTCATCCTTCCCTCATTGGTTTGGGACCAAAAACAAAAAAATTAAATAAAGGCAAAGGAAAGTTAAAAGACATGATTAAATATATAATCACATGTTTGAAATGTCTCTGGGTTTTATTTTCTATCTCTCCATGAACATTATCTAAGCCCTCAACACTTACAGATAAAAAGAAATCATGAATAAATGTTACATTCATCATAAACACAATTATGTTTTTACTGTGGAAAATTAATTAAATCTCAGTATCAGATAATTTCATTGTGAGGGGTGAAAGGAAAAGGAAAACAATTTAATGGTGTACTTACATATACATATGCTAAATTATATTACCTTTGTATTATTGAAAATAAGAGACTGTAAGGAAGCCTGCTGGTTATAAATAAAATAAGGCTAATCAAAACAATACTGGGTCCAGTGAATAATAGAGCACCCCAAAGTGTGAAAAACGACAGAAATCTAGCATAACAGTGATGCCAGTATCCTAGTAAAAACACCACTGTTTGTTAAAACAGCAATCTGTTGTAGCCTGGTTAAACAGATGCTGGGCAAGTTGCAATGTGAGGTGGAGGAGGAGAGGTGGAAGATGTAGTATAAGCTTAAAGGATAAGTTCGCTATTTTGGACCTTGGACCCTATTTGCGGTCTGTCTTCCATGAACCTGACACATTGAGACCATAATTTCGCTGATCGGTCCAGTATTGAGCTAGCTACAGATTTCCTGTAGGCTCTCACTGGGCTACAATAGAAGTCAACGGGGCAATTCTAAATGTTATGGAAAAACAACGATAATTGTGCTTTCATGTACGATAAATGAGACGGGAAGCTCAGGGTGTATTGTTACCGGTCTCAGTATGCTCTCTTGTGAAATGTATCTCAATCCGAACATTTTTACGTGCTTGGCATGGCTTGGACGTAAGCATTTCTCTGTTGCTTGTTTTCGCTGCTCCCGCGGAGTACTATGTGTCGGGGGTGGGGGAGCGGGAAGGTGTGCCGGCCGTTTACGAAACTATCTAGGTGAGCACTCGGCATTTGTTTACCTGCAGCAACGTAGGCTACAATTTGCACAAAAAAACTTGGATGATGGATTACTATAATGATTACGAAGACGAAGAATTCGATTTTGACTTTGACGTTACTGGCTACAGATTTGAGCCAGAATACACGGACACGGAACTACAAGAGATGGATGATAAGAGAGCAAGAGAAGAGAGAGAGGCTGAAGTTGCGCAGGTAATGTTATCCGAAGTCAGTGCGAGGTAGTGCGGTCGGAGAAATAGTTCTGTTTCAAATGGAACTGTTGTTTCAACGTTCGGTTTGCGTTTGCGATAGCCTACATTTCACAGGAGAGCATACTGAGACCGTAAGAATAAACACTAAGCTATAAAAGCACATTTATCGTTGTTTTTCCATAACATTTAGAATTGACTTCTATTGTAGCCCAGTGAGAGCCTACAGGAAATCTGTAGCGAGCTCAATACTGGACCGATCAGCGAAAATATGGACTCAATGTGTCAGGTTCATGGAAGACAGACCGCAAATAGGGTCCAAGGTACAAAATAGCGAACTTATCCTTTAAATAGCCATTATAGTAACGGAGTAAAGTTTAAGACTATTTAAGCAAAACAGCAATTCCAGCGCGTGGTAAAGACCAGATTCTCAGTGAGAGGCAAATCAAACACATAGTCTAGTTTTACATTGACTAGTTTTACATTTCATGCAGAACATCAAACACAGAGGTTATGCCATAGACCATCATTAGAAAGGGAAACATGTAATTATAACCACATTTTACATGGCAGAGCCATTCAACATGGGGGACATATTAACCTTCACATTATGTTGACATTTTACGACACCTTTTATATCTAATTGACCCAAACAGTTTAAACTGACGCAAAACTGTTGTAATAGAAAGTGTCAAAATGTTTCTCTGTCTCCTAATTGACTAGCCTTTTTAATCCCTAAATATTACAAATCTGTGATGGAATATCTCATTTTAGAGCCTGAGGTAAGTGATAGTTTGTGAAGTTTAAAACCTGTATGAGAAAGTATCACCAGAATCACCCTAAAAAAATCTGAGATAAAAAATAAAAAAGGTTGTATTCTTTTTAATTTTATATATTTTATACAGCTACCCCATAAATAACTAAACACAATACCTTTGTATACAAGGTTGGTACAGGACTTTTGAAAACATACAGTGGGCTCCAGAATTATTGGCACCTCTGACTCAAAATGCACTAAAAATGCTGTAAAAAATAACATTATTACACATTAACAAAATGAACTCAAAATGCCAAAATTTGAGAAATGCTGTACCAAAATCATTTATTTGTTTAATTTAAAATCAGTTTCCTCCAAATCAAGGTTTCACAATTAATGGCACCCCTAAAGATTATTGTAACTAAAAATAAAAATGTGGTGCAGGTGACTGTAGGCCAGGTGCTTAGAGGGGTCTGTGGTGCAGGTGACTGTAGACCAGGTGCTTAGAAGGTGCTTAGAGGCGTCTGTGGTGCAGGTGACTGTAGACCAGGTGCTTAGAGGGGTCTGTGGTGCAGGTGACTGTAGACCAGGTGCTTAGAGGGGTCTGTGGTGCAGGTGACTGTAGACCAGGTGCTTAGAGGGGTCTGTGGTGCAGGTGACTGTAGACCAGGTGCTTAGAAGGTGCTTAGAGGCGTCTGTGGTGCAGGTGACTGTAGACCAGGTGCTTAGAGGGGTCTGTGGTGCAGGTGACTGTAGACCAGGTGCTTAGAGGGGTCTGTGGTGCAGGTGACTGTAGACCAGGTGCTTAGAGGGGTCTGTGGTGCAAGTGACTGTAGACCAGGTGCTTAGAGGGGTCTGTGGTGCAGGTGACTGTAGACCAGGTGCTTAGAGGGGTCTGTGGTGCAGGTGACTGTAGACCAGGTGCTTAGAGGGGTCTGTGGTGCAAGTGACTGTAGGCCAGGTGCTTAGAGGGGTCTGTGGTGCAGGTGACTGTAGACCAGGTGCTTAGAGGGGTCTGTGGTGCAAGTGACTGTAGGCCAGGTGCTTAGAGGGGTCTGTGGTGCAGGTGACTGTAGACCAGGTGCTTAGAGGGGTCTGTGGTGCAGGTGACTGTAGACCAGGTGCTTAGAGGGGTCTGTGGTGCAGGTGACTGTAGACCAGGTGCTTAGAAGGTGCTTAGAGGCGTCTGTGGTGCAGGTGACTGTAGACCAGGTGCTTAGAGGGGTCTGTGGTGCAGGTGACTGTAGACCAGGTGCTTAGAGGGGTCTGTGGTGCAGGTGACTGTAGACCAGGTGCTTAGAGGGGTCTGTGGTGCAAGTGACTGTAGACCAGGTGCTTAGAGGGGTCTGTGGTGCAGGTGACTGTAGACCAGGTGCTTAGAGGGGTCTGTGGTGCAGGTGACTGTAGACCAGGTGCTTAGAGGGGTCTGTGGTGCAAGTGACTGTAGGCCAGGTGCTTAGAGGGGTCTGTGGTGCAGGTGACTGTAGACCAGGTGCTTAGAGGGGTCTGTGGTGCAGGTGACTGTAGACCAGGTGCTTAGAGGGGTCTGTGGTGCAGGTGACTGTAGACCAGGTGCTTAGAAGGTGCTTAGAGGCGTCTGTGGTGCAGGTGACTGTAGACCAGGTGCTTAGAGGGGTCTGTGGTGCAGGTGACTGTAGACCAGGTGCTTAGAGGGGTCTGTGGTGCAGGTGACTGTAGACCAGGTGCTTAGAGGGGTCTGTGGTGCAAGTGACTGTAGACCAGGTGCTTAGAGGGGTCTGTGGTGCAGGTGACTGTAGACCAGGTGCTTAGAGGGGTCTGTGGTGCAGGTGACTGTAGACCAGGTGCTTAGAGGGGTCTGTGGTGCAAGTGACTGTAGGCCAGGTGCTTAGAGGGGTCTGTGGTGCAGGTGACTGTAGACCAGGTGCTTAGAGGGGTCTGTGGTGCAAGTGACTGTAGGCCAGGTGCTTAGAGGGGTCTGTGGTGCAGGTGACTGTAGACCAGGTGCTTAGAGGGGTCTGTGGTGCAGGTGACTGTAGACCAGGTGCTTAGAGGGGTCTGTGGTGCAGGTGACTGTAGACCAGGTGCTTAGAAGGTGCTTAGAGGCGTCTGTGGTGCAGGTGACTGTAGACCAGGTGCTTAGAGGGGTCTGTGGTGCAGGTGACTGTAGACCAGGTGCTTAGAGGGGTCTGTGGTGCAGGTGACTGTAGACCAGGTGCTTAGAGGGGTCTGTGGTGCAAGTGACTGTAGACCAGGTGCTTAGAGGGGTCTGTGGTGCAGGTGACTGTAGACCAGGTGCTTAGAGGGGTCTGTGGTGCAGGTGACTGTAGACCAGGTGCTTAGAGGGGTCTGTGGTGCAAGTGACTGTAGGCCAGGTGCTTAGAGGGGTCTGTGGTGCAGGTGACTGTAGACCAGGTGCTTAGAGGGGTCTGTGGTGCAGGTGACTGTAGACCAGGTGCTTAGAGGGGTCTGTGGTGCAGGTGACTGTAGACCAGGTGCTTAGAGGGGTCTGTGGTGCAGGTGACTGTAGACCAGGTGCTTAGAGGAGTCTGTGGTGCAGGTGACTGTAGACCAGGTGCTTAGAGGGGTCTGTGGTGCAGGTGACTGTAGACCAGGTGCTTAGAGGGGTCTGTGGTGCAGGTGACTGTAGACCAGGTGCTTAGAAGGTGCTTAGAGGCGTCTGTGGTGCAGGTGACTGTAGACCAGGTGCTTAGAGGGGTCTGTGGTGCAGGTGACTGTAGACCAGGTGCTTAGAGGGGTCTGTGGTGCAGGTGACTGTAGACCAGGTGCTTAGAGGGGTCTGTGGTGCAAGTGACTGTAGACCAGGTGCTTAGAGGGGTCTGTGGTGCAGGTGACTGTAGACCAGGTGCTTAGAGGGGTCTGTGGTGCAGGTGACTGTAGACCAGGTGCTTAGAGGGGTCTGTGGTGCAGGTGACTGTAGGCCAGGTGCTTAGAGCGGTCTGTGGTGCAGGTGACTGTAGACCAGGTGCTTAGAGGGGTCTGTGGTGCAGGTGACTGTAGACCAGGTGCTTAGAGGGGTCTGTGGTGCAGGTGACTGTAGACCAGGTGCTTAGAAGGTGCTTAGAGGCGTCTGTGGTGCAGGTGACTGTAGACCAGGTGCTTAGAGGGGTCTGTGGTGCAGGTGACTGTAGACCAGGTGCTTAGAGGGGTCTGTGGTGCAGGTGACTGTAGACCAGGTGCTTAGAGGGGTATGTGGTGCAAGTGACTGTAGACCAGGTGCTTAGAGGGGTCTGTGGTGCAGGTGACTGTAGACCAGGTGCTTAGAGGGGTCTGTGGTGCAGGTGACTGTAGACCAGGTGCTTAGAGGGGTCTGTGGTGCAAGTGACTGTAGGCCAGGTGCTTAGAGGGGTCTGTGGTGCAGGTGACTGTAGACCAGGTGCTTAGAGGGGTCTGTGGTGCAGGTGACTGTAGACCAGGTGCTTAGAGGGGTCTGTGGTGCAGGTGACTGTAGACCAGGTGCTTAGAGGGGTCTGTGGTGCAGGTGACTGTAGACCAGGTGCTTAGAGGGGTCTGTGGTGCAGGTGACTGTAGACCAGGTGCTTAGAGAAGTCTGTGGTGCAGGTGACTGTAGGCCAGGTGCTTAGAGGGGTCTGTGGTGCAGGTGACTGTAGACCAGGTGCTTAGAGGGGTCTGTGGTGCAGGTGACTGTAGACCAGGTGCTTAGAAGGTGCTTAGAGGCGTCTGTGGTGCAGGTGACTGTAGACCAGGTGCTTAGAGGGGTCTGTGGTGCAAGTGACTGTAGGCCAGGTGCTTAGAGGGGTCTGTGGTGCAGGTGACTGTAGACCAGGTGCTTAGAGGGGTCTGTGGTGCAGGTGACTGTAGACCAGGTGCTTAGAGGGGTCTGTGGTGCAGGTGACTGTAGACCAGGTGCTTAGAGGGGTCTGTGGTGCAGGTGACTGTAGACCAGGTGCTTAGAGGGGTCTGTGGTGCAGGTGACTGTAGACCAGGTGCTTAGAGAAGTCTGTGGTGCAGGTGACTGTAGGCCAGGTGCTTAGAGGGGTCTGTGGTGCAGGTGACTGTAGACCAGGTGCTTAGAGGGGTCTGTGGTGCAGGTGACTGTAGACCAGGTGCTTAGAGGGGTCTGTGGTGCAAGTGACTGTAGACCAGGTGCTTAGAGGGGTCTGTGGTGCAGGTGACTGTAGACCAGGTGCTTAGAGGGGTCTGTGGTGCAGGTGACTGTAGACCAGGTGCTTAGAGGGGTCTGTGGTGCAGGTGACTGTAGACCAGGTGCTTAGAGGGGTCTGTGGTGCAGGTGACTGTAGACCAGGTGCTTAGAGGGGTCTGTGGTGCAAGTGACTGTAGACCAGGTGCTTAGAGGGGTCTGTGGTGCAGGTGACTGTAGACCAGGTGCTTAGAGGGGTCTGTGGTGCAGGTGACTGTAGACCAGGTGCTTAGAGGGGTCTGTGGTGCAGGTGACTGTAGACCAGGTGCTTAGAGAAGTCTGTGGTGCAGGTGACTGTAGGCCAGGTGCTTAGAGGGGTCTGTGGTGCAGGTGACTGTAGACCAGGTGCTTAGAGGGGTCTGTGGTGCAGGTGACTGTAGACCAGGTGCTTAGAGGGGTCTGTGGTGCAAGTGACTGTAGACCAGGTGCTTAGAGGGGTCTGTGGTGCAGGTGACTGTCACTCCTCCCCGGGAATGAAATTATCCTTATTTAACTCATTCAATGCCAGAGTGTTTTGGAACACTTCTCAGCAGTGCCTAGCCAATATGGCTGCTGACAATCAAAATTTTTAGATTGATCCTGTCAATGTGCAAACATCTAATAAAACACTATGTGTGCGTCCCAATATTCTTCACTCCTCACCTCCTTTCCTACACTCATCTACTACCTGGAAGTATGCAAAACAGCCTGTACGTTTCAAGTAAAAGTAGTTGCATGTCAGTATACAATGTACCTAACGTTGCGGTTCAAGTCGAGACATTAATATGTAACAATTAACATGTAATTAAGATTAATTAGCAACATTAGATTCAGCCACAAAGATCCGTTTCCGGGGCACGGAGGAGTGGAGGTGGAAGTGGAGGATAGGAGGATGTATTTTTCGAGTATTAGCCCATTATTTTACCTATTGAACAGAAATATTTGTTAATGAGGATAGATGGCACACCTGCTGGTTCAGTTCACTATTAGAGCAACATCAAACAATGTTGATGGTAATATAAATTATTTATTTTCAGTTTGATTAACAGGATCTTACACTGGTGACATGTAATAGTGAATACAGTTTATATAAAAATCAGCTCTTGCATATCTATAGATATGTAAAAATGAACAATAAACATAATCACTGGTCATTTGTACAGACATGTAAAAAAAAAAAAAATGAGCTGTCTACATGAGTTACTTTGTATCAACAATTTCAACAGAAACTGTTAAAAAAAAACAGCTGTCCTGAGGCAAAAAGTTGCAGAAGCGTGTTGGTAGGCTACGAGTTGACCGAGACACGTAATTCCCACGTAATGGTTTAGGTGGTCCTTATTCTAGACAAATTTTAAAACATAGGCTAAATATAACTTCTAATATTGGCATCTAGAACCATGTATAAAAAAATATATATATAAAAATAAAAAGAGCAAATCCGGGTTAAAGGCAATAAAAGAATGTTAGTGTAAGAACTGGCAGTTCAAAAGAGACAGATGGTCATAGACCTTCATAAATCTAGTAATGGCTACACAAAGATCTACAAACAACTGAAAATACCACTGAGCACTGTCAGGGCAGTTGGAAACCTGTTCAGGTGGAGGTTTCAACTGTTGGGACAGTTGAAAACCTGACGAGAAAAGGACGCAAACACATTTGGCCCCCAAGATTGGGAGGAGGATGGTGATGGAAGCAAAAAATAAATCCCCAGGTATCACTGAGAAAGAATGGCAGACCTTGGTGGCATCTTGGGGACACCAGGTTTCAAAAGGCACCATCAGACGCCACCTCCACAACCACAGACTCTTTGGAAGGGTTGTGAGATGAAAGCCTTTTCTGACCCCATGACACAGAAGCAAGCGCTTGCAATTTGACAAATGTTGTTTAAATTATGACTGGATGAAAGTGCTGTGGTCTAATGAGACCAAAATTGAACGTTTTAGTCTGATACAGCATCAGCATGTTTGCCGTCGAAAAAGATGCATATAAGGAGATGCCTCATACCCACAGTGAAATGTGATGGGTCAGTGATGTTTTGGGGCTGTTTTCATTCCAGAGGTCCTGAGCACTGGTTAAGATCAACAGCATAATGGATTCCACCAAGTATCAGGCAATTTTGGCTGACAATCTGGTTGCCTCTGCCAGAAGGCTGAGACTTGGCCGTAGGTGGACTTTCCAGTAAGACAATGACCCAAAGCATACCTAAAAATCCCCACAGAAATGGTCCTGTGACAACAAAATCAATGTTCTGCAATGGCTGTCTCAGTCGCCGGACCTCAATTCAATCAAAAACATACGGGCTTAACTGAAGAGGGAAGTTGCTAAGCGCAAACCCAAGAATGTGAAGGATCTTGAAAGGATCTGCATAGAGGAATGGTCCAAATTCCTCCAAATGTGTTCCTTAACCTTGTCAAACATTACAGGAAAAGATTCCATGGCAGGTGGTTGCACCAAGTACTAAACCATGGGTCCCAATAATTATGAAATCTTGATTTTAGTTAAATTTACTTTTTATTAAATAAAAGTATGATTTTGGTCGGTTCCATTGAAACATTAATAAACTTCAATATTTTTCACAACTTGCCATTTTTGAGTTTCTCAATACTTATATTGTTTATTTCTTTTTGTGCATTGCCAGTCAGGGGTGCCAGTAATTCTGGAGCCCACTGCAGCATTATGTTTAATGCATGTTTACTATTTAATCCCAACAAATTAGGAAAAGTTGTGCAGTGTCAAGATGAAAAAATAAGTTTAACTGGTTTTTAAAACTAGACATGAAAAACTGAATCAGGTGAAATTGACCCAGAACATAATATGAGGGTTAAACTTAGATTTACCAGAATCTCCTATCAGTGATGACAGCCCCAAAGCCATGTCCCTTTATGAGAGCCAGTATTCTAAAAAAAAAACAAACACAAAATACATTTCATATTTTGAAATGTAGAGTACCAATACTGAATGCTGATTAGTCAATCATACTTCCAGCAATTGCAGATATTTGTGTTACAGTGGGAATAAATGGAAAGTTCACATCATTTCAAAATGAAGGTCTTTTAACATCGCACTCAGCTTTGGGTCTAACAACATTCACTTAGCCATGTATATATTCTTGATATAGCAATTGCAATGGTTATTTTTCATTACAATGACAGAGTGTACATTGCCAAGGATGTAGCGTGATACTGCCGACGATGTTCCAAGTCCGTCTCGGTTAGGGTGCAATTGTTGGGCTGAATGTTGCTGACCTCCAAGGCTGCCATCTGTTGAATAAAATGTTATGTATACAGACTGTAATATTGCATGTTAATATACAGTGCCCTCCACAATTATTGGCACCCCTGGTAAAGATCAGTAAAAAGGGTTATAAAAAATTTTCCGTTTGGTGAATTAGCTTAATCTCACACTGAAAAAATTTGAAAAATCCAACCTTTAATTGAAGTACATTTATTCTGAGAAAAAAAAAATCCCTCATCAAGAAATAATTATTTTTAACAAAACCACGTGTGCCACAATCATTCTTATGAACAAAATGTTACTGAAGCATTTTTTCCATTTATATTTTACTTTTTAAAGTTGATCAGAGTGTTTAGGAACTTTCAAGCAGTAATCCACGACTTCCTGTTTCACTGGGGTATAAATATGAGGTGACGCAGAGGCCATATTCCCTTATTCATACATCAACATGGGAAAGATAAGACAACACACAAATCAAATGAGAGAAAAGTGGTTTGAGCTTCATAAGTCAGGGAATGGCTATTAAAAAATAGCTGCTCACTTGAAAATGCCCATATCTACCATTAGGGCAATACTTAAAAAGTTCAAAGCAACTGGAACTGTTACAAACTTGCCTGGAAGAGGACCCAAGTTTATTTTGCCCCCACGCACAGTGAAGAGGATGGTAAGAGAGGCAAAAAAAAATCCCCAAGGATCACCGTTCAAGAATTACAGAGGAAAGTAGCATCTTGGGGTCATCAAGTCTCCAAAACTACCATTAGACGTCACCTCCATGCCAACAAATTATTTGGAAGGCATGCCGGAAAAAAGCCTTTCCTGTCATTTCACACACGTAAGTGCCTGGAGTTTGCTAAACTCTACTGGAACCGTGTTCTATGGTCAGATGAAACGAAAATTGAGCTTTTCGGCAACTAACACTCAAGGTGAACTTTAGTTCTGAGTTAGTTATGCTCCTAGGCTACTAACCGAAGAGAGTCCACAAACGCCGCAAATCTATTGAATCGTTGATCATTTCCGAAGACGGGTGCACAAAATTTTCTATTGATTTTTTAAATTAAAGTAAATTAGTTTTAAAATGACATCGCCATTTTATATTTTTAGGTGGAACGGCAAGCTCTAATGTATGGTTAGGTCAAGTTGTTGTGCATATGGTGCATTTTTGGGTCCATTGTACTGTTTACGTACTTTGTGTACGCATAGTATGTCTCTACCGAGGAGAAGGAGGATGGCTGCATCGTGATCGATGGCTGGGATTTTATCCATCACTGGCTTGAGGTGAGGATAATGGTGTGCTATCTCTGCTGAGGGGATCTCCAAGCGGTCGTCAGGCATCATGTCACACTCTATGAGTGTGGGAAGAGGGATCTGCACATTGCCATCTATTGACTCAACTATGAGGTTGTTTGTGTGTCGTCCTGATGTCTCCACGACCCCTGAGCATGTTTTAAGGGTGTATGGCGCTGCACCCGATTCAATGTCAAAAAGGTCGAATAGCTCAGTCTTGGCCAGGGACCTGTTACTCTGTTCATCGAGTACAGCGTATGCTTTAACAGCTTTCTCCCTATGACCTGCAGGATACACTCTGACTAAGCATATTTTGGAGCATGATCGGGAGCCAAATGAGTCCCCGCAGACTTCTGTGCACTTTGACATAACCTCCAGAGTCCCGTCCTCCTGTTGCTCCCCGCCTTGATCTTCCCTAATAGCAGAGCTCACTGGTTTCCATACCGCTGGCTCTGGGTGAAGCGCAGATGGGTGTCTGTTGCTGTTGCACCTTGTGCACAGCACATATTTGTCACAATCCTTGGCGAGGTGAGTTGTTGAGGCACAACACTTGAAACAGACGTGTTTCTCTTTGAGGTAAGCTTTTCGTTCCTCTAAGGTCTTGCTGCAGAAGCCACGGAATTTTCTTAGAGGGTGGGGCTTATTATGTAATGGACACAGTCTGTCTGGATTTTCAACCTTTCTTTCCACGTTGTTTTGCTTGTCCTCCCCTTCTGAGGAAACCTTAGTCTTCCTGGTGAACACAGAGGGTTTCACGTGTTTTAGAGGTTTATCTGTCCTGATTGAACCACCCATGGTAAGTTCAGCAAAGCTTGGGGCATTTTGTGTCTTTGCTTGGTCTCGGATGAACTTTACAAAGATGCTAAATGGAGGATATTGAACCTGATAGTTATCTTTATATTTAGAGCCAACTGTGATCTATTTCTCCAGAAGGTTATAGGGCAATAGGGTTGACTCCACGTGATGATCATGCGGGGGGCGCTCTAGAGGACATGAAGCGGGTTGTACCTTCAGAGGGTGTAATGTGAGTCTGGAGGGGGTGGCGCTCTTTTTGGGGGAACGTCAAAGGGCTTGTCAGATTGATGGTAGGTAAGAGTGAGTTTATTCATTAAATTAGAATTAATTTAATTAACTACTTTATTCTAAATTACCACACAATAGTTATGGACTATTGTTCAGGGATCCCTTCAGTTGCCCTGTTAGCAGCTCAGTACTCTGAATACTGAACCCAAGTCACTGTAGGTCACCCTTTATCAACCTTAAGCACGTGATATGCCGTGAGGGAATTCCTCCTCGGCACTTATTACATTCAAATGTCTCGATGTGACTTTGTTAGTGGATCACTCCGTCAGCGTGAGAGAGGAAACAGGTCCAAACATTTAGTTTAATTAATGAATTTTAATACGGGAATGCGGGAATCCGCCGGGACTCTAACAGTGTTACACTACTAGCATTCAACACAATATACAAAATACAGACACGGGAATATAGCGATATCAATTTTACAGTATATCGCAGTTAAAACACACAACATACAAAATACAGACACGGGAATATAGCGATATTAATTTTACAGTATATCGCCGTTAAAACAACACATACACTAAACAAAGGGATGCGGTACACACAATGTAGCAACGGTATATTAGGAAAAGCAGTGGTAGCCTACGACTCGACTGGTAGCGAGTAATTGAGAGGAAGGTGGGGTTACTTACTAGTCGAGCGCGAACCAGGAAAAGATGAAGAGGAAAAGAAGGATCTTCCAGGCCCAGTGGATGCCCAACGCGGGATAATGCAGTTTCTGAACCAAACGGAAAACTCGGATGCTCAGTCTTTCTGTTGGAGGCGTGGGTCGCGGGAATTAACCAAAAAGACGCAGGAGTCCAGGTGAAGTCGTAGATGGAAAAAAAAGAAGAGACCGAGTCTCTGAGGTCGCCCCCCTAACATACCTGACTGGCTAGGGGAGGGTCCACGCTGCTATTGGTTGTTGGGAGTACCCGCCTTCACATCCCTGTCACGGTGCCCGTCTCGGGCGGGTCACATTAATTTTAAGAAATTAGTACAGGAACGTGATTAAGTTAGATAACTCTCAACTCTACCGAAATACACGGATATAGTTGGTTTCTTGATTTCTGTTATAAATTTATGGAGCTAACCATACCAAACACGATTACTTCCGGCTTCGTTTAGGGGGAGATGGTTGATAATTCATTAGCGGCGTGGGCTGGCAACCTCGGAGACGCGGTGCTATACGATAAGGACTTGGACATGGCTTTATTTATTTATTTGGCTCCGTTAGGCGTCAGAAACTGCATTTTTGATTACATTTACCGAGAGACTACTTTTCTCCATTCATGAGCATGAATGGATTCTCCTAGAGATACTGGGAACGCTCGCTAGGCGTCAGTAGTGTTCTACGCCAAATATAAGGGCAGTGATTGATTCTTTAGGCGCCGTGCTGGCGCGATCAGAGGCTATATTGATAGCGGGGTTCACACCTCGCCCGTGATCTGCGATGCGCAATCGTCTGGGCTTATGCCGGGTGGGTGTTAACCCCCCTCCTATTGTTACCTAATGTTTTGATCTCCGGGGCCTGGAGCTCCAGAAGGGAAGTGAAAGATAGCATTGGAATGTTACACAGACACAGGGGCATTTTTAGGGTTTTCTGTATATACAAAGAGTTCCCTACTCAGGAAGAGAACTGGGGAGAGACAAACAGAATGCTAATTGTCCTACAGGCTTATACGGCTTTGCTGAATGTAATCTGTGGTGCTCTTGCTCTGGTGTTGTGCTGCTAATTCTTGGAACGAGAGGTAGCTTCATTCTTCCAAACTGAGTACCTGGATAATAATAATAATAACTTTATTTGTATAGCACCTTTCTAATGCAAGGATACAAGGTGCTTTGACAGGCAAAGGAAAAATGACAAAATATATAACAAACAGAAGAACAAGAACAATAAGTATACAGAAATACAAGATAATAAAAAGAAAGAAGAATAAATAAATAAATAAAATAATACTTTTAAGTAAAAGCTAGTTTATAAAGGTGAGTTTTCAGGTTATTTTTGAAAGTGCATACTGAGTTTGCAGTTCTTAAGTTGAGTGGGAGGCTGTTCCAGAGTCTAGGCGCAACCACTGAGAAGGCACAGTCACCCTTCGTCTTTAGCCTAGAATCTGGAACAACCAACAGATTCTGATTAGCAGATCTGAGTGTCCGGTTTGGTAAGTAAGGGGTAAGAAGCTCAACTATATAGGCAGGTGCTAAACCATTTAATGCTTTAAAAGTGATTAGTAAAATTTTAAAATCAACTCTAAAAGCAACTGGGAGCCAGTGTAAGGATGCTAGAATAGGGGTAATATGTTCTCTCCTATTTGTCCCAGTTAATAGCCTGGCAGCTGCATTCTGCACCACTTGGAGCCGGACCATAGTTTTGCGTCCCAGGCAACTATACAGCGAGTTGCAATAGTCTATGCGTGATGACACAAACGCATGTACAATTTTCTCTGTATCTTCAAAAGACAATATTTTTCTGATTTTGGAGATGTTCCTCAGTTGGTAGAAGCATGTCTGGACTGATTTCTTTATGTGACACTCAAAGTTAAGATGTTGATCAAAAATCACACCAAGATTTATAGAAACAGATTTTACATTTAGTGCAAGAGAGCCTAAATTAGATTGAATTTGATCAGAGACATGTTTCGGGCCTATGATTAAGACCTCCGTTTTATCCGGGTTGAGCTGGAGGAAATTTTGAGATAGCCAGCTCTGAACATCCTTCAGACAGTCCTGCAATAGAGCTAATTTGTTTAATTCATTTGGTTTGATAGACAGGTATAACTGTGTGTCATCAGCGTAGAAATGAAAAAAAGATATATTGTGGTTTTGAATAATTTGGCCAAGAGGAAGCATATAGATGGAAAACAGGATTGGACCGAGGATCGAGCCTTGGGGAATACCACATTTTAGTGTTACTGATGAGGACGTGAATTCACCTATTGAGATGGAAAAAGTTCTGTTTGCCAGGTAAGAAGCAAACCAGTTCTGGGCAGTACCGGAAATGCCAATCCAATTTACAAGTCTGTTGATTAGTATAGAGTGGTCAATTGTATCAAATGCCGCGCTAAGATCAAGAAGGACTAGGATTGAGCTTTCACCTGAATCTGCGTTTAGAAGTAAATCATTTACTACTTTTAAAAGTGCTGTCTCCGTGCTATGATGCGGGCGGAAGCCAGATTGGAATTTTTCAAACAGGTTGTTATTGTTCATTGCTGATGTTAGTTGTTTAGAGACGACTTTTTCCAGGACTTTAGACAAAAAAGGCAGCTTTGAGATAGGTCTGTAATTGTTTAAAACTGAGGTGTCAAGATTTGTTTTTTTAAGAAGAGGTTGAATTATAGCACATTTAAAATAAGAGGGAACGTATCCCGAGGCAAGGGAGTTATTTATAATGGAGAGTAAAACTGGACAAATCGTTGTTAGTACATCTTTTAGAAGTGTAGTAGGAATTATATCAACAAGACTGGATGACATTTTCATATGGGAAATAATATCGTTGAGGTCATCTGCTGAGATGGGCTCAAATATACTTAGAATTCCCATGGTTTGGTGGGATTCGTCGAGAGTATGAGCAGGGGGAGTGATTTTTGCCCTGATGTTTTCTATTTTTTCCACAAAAAATGTCAGGAACTTCTCACAATGTTCAACCGAGGCTTCAGATGGAACATTTGGGGAGGGATTTAGAATATGATCAATAGTTTTAAATAGAAGTCTTGAATTCTGATTATTTTCAGAAATCAGATTGGAAAAGTATTTTGTTCTCGCATTTTTAACTGCCAGATTATAATTTTGAAACAGGTCCTTCATTTGGAGATAATGAACTTGTAGTTCAGATGCTTTCCATTTCCGTTCCGCTTTTCGTCGTTCCCTTTTTAATTTGAGTATGTGGTCATCGTTGAGCCACGGTATGTTTTTTGAGGATTTTGACCTACTTTTGAACGGAGAGATAGCATCAAGTATGGTCAGGCATGTGCTATTGAAGTCGTTTACTAATTTCTCAGTGTCTAATGTCCAAGTTAGATTTACTTTGCAATTTTCAAAAGCTGAAGAGAACCGTTCAGCTGTTTGACCATTTATAATGCGAGAACGAAAAAAGCGTTTGTCATTTTTTTCAATAGAGGGAAGTTGAAGAGCAAAACTAATACTAAGGTGATCGGAGACACAAATATCCTTCATCATCATACTATTAAGGTTCACACCAAGAGTAAATACGAGGTCAAGAGTGTGTCCCTTATTGTGAGTGGGTCCTGATACATGTTGTACAAAGTTGAAAGACTCCATAATATTTAAAAATTCTGAGGTGAGAGGATTTGAGGGGATATCAATATGAATATTGAAATCGCCTGCGATTACAATTTTATCGTGTTTCAGGACAAGAGTGGATAGTAATTCTGGAAATTCTAACATGAAGCCATTGCTCAGTTTAGGAGGGCGATAAACCACTACACCAATGATCGGGGATTGACTGTGAATGGTAAACACAAGCACTTCGAAAGAAGAAAATTCCCCAACTGTAGCCAATGTGCATTTGAAATTACTGTTATAAATTATAGCAATGCCACCACCCGTCCGGCCACATTCTCTTGGTTTACTAATATATCTATAATTATTGGGGCATGATTCAATGAGTTGACTGTGTTCGTTTTTCTTCAGCCAGGTTTCAGTAAGCATTAAGAAATCAAGATTAAGAGACGTAATAAAATCATTAACAATAAAAGTTTTGCTAGACAGAGATCGGATATTCAGTAAGCTAAAAGTGGCTTTGACATTGCACATGGATATGTTAGCATCAGACATTTGTACTGAAATCAAATTACTGATATTGACATTTGCAGCTGTTGTCCTAAATCTCCCACGGCCACTGGAGGGTCTGGGCCGTGAAACAACTACAGGGATTGTCCGGGCCAATAGTAAATTACTGCGTTCTGCGTAGGGGGTGTGCTTAATTAATTTACTAGGTGCAGGTGTTATAGAAACACAACAGTGGTAAAAGTTTGCAGGCTTCGGACTTATGTAACTTACCCCCTGTCAACTGTTCATAGTCCGTAAGCATTGCAGCGTGAGGTCCATGTTACAGGTTAGCAAGTTCGTGCCCCGTCTGTTTAAATGTCGGCGATCTCGACCAAATAGGTCATGTCTTTTCCAGAAAGCTGCAAAGTTATCCACATATGGAATGTTCAACGCGCTACAGTAACCTTTCAACCAAATGTGCAGCTGGCGAAGTCGGCTAAACTTCATATCTCCAAAGCAGGGGGAAGGAATCGGACCTGAAATAACACATTGTTTGCCAGTATCAAGCACGGTATGTATGAGGGTTTTAAAATCGTCTACCAGTTTCTCGGATTGTTGGAGTTTAATGTCGTTCGATCCAATATGAACAATAGCGTTGGAGGCCATCGGATGTTCACGTAGCGCGGATGTGATAGATGAGTTTATGTCCATAACGAGACCTCCCGGATAGCACAAGGTCTCCGCTGAAAAAAAGTTGAGGTGGCGAACCATGGATGAGCCGACAACCAGAGTGGTGGGGGGGCCTGTGGGTGGCACACGGGGAGGCTTTTCCCGAACTATGCTCCTCGACGGCCTCGTCCAAGCCCCATTCAAGGGCTGAGAGGCACCCAGGGAATGAGCCGTCACAGGAGGGTGCATAGTCCCTCGATGCACCGCGGAGACAGGCACGGCCGAGCCGCGCGACCTGGGTTGCGAAGGGGTAGCCTGCTCCGGTCGAGAGAGCTCGTCCAGCACCTGGTACCTGTTTTCCAGGCTCAGCTTCTCTCGAGGTAGCGGTCGGCCTGTCCGTCTTCCTCTACGCCTCCCAGTCGGAACGGTGGACCATGGCGCAGACACTATTGGAGTGCTGCAAGCCGGAGATTTTGGCTTTGCGCCTAATTCAGTCCCCCGGTCTCTGTCAGCGGCGGGGGGGAAGCAGGGAGCGGAGGATTCCAGGTCAGTCGCTTCCATGATTCGGGAGGCCGCGGCAAGCGAGTCTATGAGGATCTCGTCTTCCCTAATGGAATACAAGTTCGAAATCCGGCCTTCCAGCTCGTTTATTTTTGCCCTTAAGGATGGACACTGGTTGCACAGTGTTGGAAATGGCGACGGCATGTTTCCAACACTATAGTTGCTTTATCAGCTTGGCAAAAGGTCTAACCGATGTGGAGCTTAGCCAGCAGAAACAGCTCAAGAGAGATAAGTCCAGCTCTCTTGCAGTAGACAGGAAATGGAGGAATCCAACTATGTTTAGGACGGCTATACCTGAACCGCATCACATGTAACTCACTCAAAACAGATTTTGGACAATGGTGATACCCAGATTATCTGTATCACCATTGTCCATGTTTAGCTGGTGCTCTGGGTTCTCGTGGTCTGAGTTGGGGCTGTTGCTGACCGTTGTCCAAAGAATGTTGTTGCACGTATTCACCGGTGCGTTGAGATGAGGGATACGGAGCCAATTTTGTCACATTCCGCCGTGATGGTTCTCCACCTTCTTCCTCACAAGCTGCTTCTAGGATTTCAGCCTCTGTGATAGCTGCTTCAGCAGCACCCTGAGATTTCAGTGCATGGAGGTTAGCCTGTAACTCAGTTGCCCTTCTTTGCTGATCCGCTTCCAGCATTGCTCTTTTCTTTTGTTCTTCAGCTTCTATCCATGCCTGCTTGATTAGCATATCTGCTTCTCTTTGGGCGTAAGAAGCCTTGACTCGTGCAGCTTCGGCTTTAGCTCTTGCCCTGGTGGCAACAGAACTGTGTGTCGAGGCACGACTAGAACGGTTTGAGCGACTGGAACGGCCGGAGTGTTGAGACTGCCCATCTTGTGTGTCTGACAGAGGGTTTTCTTCTTTATGTTCCTCCATATTAGATGTTGAATCTATGCTGCGCTCTGTTTCTGGTCTGCAGTGTTAATAACTCGCCTTTTGATAGCTGACAGAATGTACAGTCTTTTTACTATTCTGCTCTTGCTTTGTTCAGATTAGCATAGCAGATAGCTAACATTAAATCCTTTAAATAAAGACCCAGTAAACTGGAGCAGAGTTTAGGTCTTTTAGTTAGGATCTTTCTATTTTGTAAAACTGTGGAAACATAAACATATGGCATTACAAACTGCCCATATGCATATACATGAATATACAACTCAAATTTAGCATAGCTGTCACATAAGAAAACAATGAGCAGCCATTATCATGAGGCTTGCAGGCCTAGTTATCAGCTAAGCTAATTGTAACATTGTTTTTAATGGACGACGCTATCCGCGATTAGCATCGATTACTACAACATTATAAATGTCATACTTAAAAGATTCCAAACGGAAATTACACAAATAATATATCCAAGTAGACATTTACTTGGCATATAAAGAAATACTTACAGACTTAGACCTTCAAAGGCTAACAAAAGTGCAAGTGAAAAGTTAACAGCAGCATGTCCTTTCAGTAAAGTCAGAAAAACAAAAAAGGAACCAACTACGACAAGAGAGGAAGGAGAAACATAAGTCAAATGCCATAGCATTTTACATCACTAGATGTATACAGTACAATGCAAAACAAGAATGATGGGGCAGAACAAACTCTATGGAAAAATAAGTCAGGAGAAGAAACCCTTCAAGTTATCCATCCATATGTATTTCTGGCAACAGAGTGATGGTTTAAGGCTTGTTTGATACGTCAGACCCTTGATGACTTAGAGCCATTATAATTAATATAAAGCAGTGTTTCCCCTAGGATGGAGTTGTAGCAGTGGAGGTGAAGCACTTATATACATATATATATAATTTAAAAGCGTAGGTTTCATTTGAACATTGGGGGGGGGGGCGGGGGGTGGGGGACCACAAACAGTAAATGTTCTTTGTGATGATAATGGAGGGGGACACTAATAATATAGCATCCCACAGTAGCGAACCATGACTATTGGACTGAGGCCCTCAACCATTCCCATGAGGAAAGCAATACGAAGTATTGGGGGGGGTCTGGGGGTCCTCCCCCAGAAAAATTTGAGCCTTTTAAAACTCATTTCCTGCATTTCTACACAACCTCACCCAGGGCATTTTCTAAAATAAAATGTTTTATTTATGAACATTTTGGAAGTTTTTTATTTTATTTTTTTTTTTTCCCCAAAGCACTAGGCGAGATTTGAGATGCTTTCATATAAATCTAAACCCATGGTAGGCTAATCAGTACATTAGTGGATAAGATAAGTTTATAACATTTTAAACTCTGTGGTTCTCAAACTCGGTCCTGGGGGTCCCCTGTGTATGCTGGTTTCCGTTCCAACCACAATTGCAATCCCGAAATTTTAACAAGCTGTTAATTTTTCCTTAATTAGGTGTTTTTCATGTATTAGAGGGATTATTTACCCTCTTAAGACAAATTGTCAGAAAATAGTTATGCATACCATGAAGACTATGCCATGTTCACATTGTGCTTACAGTGCTATCTTGCAAACAATAATACAAGGTAACATTTTTTTAAACTGATCAATTTAAAGACTGAGGTCAATAGGCTCCTAATTCAGTAGTTGAACACTTGTGTTTTAAGTTCCTTATTTTTTCCTTAAACTTATTAACACAATGCAGGTTTGGCTCATTATCATTTGCTTTGTCTTTTGAATTGTTCATTATTTACCAATTCTCTAGTTTTAGTTGCCAATATGTCCACAATTTCACCAATTAGGAGCCTATTGATTCACCTCAGTCTTTAATTTTGTTTAATTTGATCAGTTAAAACATTTTTACCTCTATTTTTGTAATTGTTTGCAATATAGCACAATGTGAATATTTGACTTTTATTATTCATAGACATGCATAGCTATTTCTAACATAATGTGGCTTCAGAGGGGAAATAATCCCTCTAAACAAGAAAAAACACCTAATTAAGAAAAAATCAACAACCTGTTCAAATTCTGGGATTGCAATTGTGATTGGAACGAAAACCAGCATATGCAGGGGGCCCCAGGACCGAGTTTAAGAACCAGTGGTAGTACAAAAAAAGTTTAAAAAAAATAATAATTCAGCAGCGGCGGTCCATATTTCAGCTAGGTGCATATAGGGGAAACACTGTAAAGAATCATGTTTTAAATTTGAGCAATACTAACTTTAACAACATTCAAGTTGGTTTGTCACACATCTTAGTCACATGTCACAGAACAATTGAAATTTTAGTGCTTTTATTTTTGAAGAAGATTTAATTAAAATTTGCAAAAGGAAAATGTGAAAAAATAATCAGTTATAGATTGGAGCTATACTCTTTCTGACAACAGTCAATTTGCTTTGAGGTGTCTTGGTCACATTACACAGAAACTATTGACATTTTAGTTTATTTATTTTGAAGAAACATTCCTTTAAAATATACAAAGGAACCATTTGAAAAATAATCAGTTGTAGATTTGAACTATACTGTCTCTGACAACATTAAAGTTGGTTTGAGGCATCTTAGTCAAATGTCACAAAAGCTATTGAAATATTCGTTTTTTTGAAGAAGAAGAATTAATAAAAAATTTAAAAAAGGAACATTTGAAAAATAATCAGTTGTAAATTTGAGCTATCCTGTCTCTGACAACAGGCAACTTAGTTTGAGGTGTCTTGGTCACATGTCACAGAAGCTATTGAAATTTTAGTAGTTTTATTTTGAAGAAACATTCCTTTAAAATATACAAAGGGACCATTTGAAAAATAATCAGTTCTAAATTTGAGCTATCCTGTCTCTGACAACAGGCAACTTGTTTTGAAAGTGTCTTGGTCACATGTCACAGAAGCTATTGAAATTTTAGTAGTTTTATTTTGAAGAAAATTTTATTAAAATTTATAAGAGGAAAATTTGAGAAATAATCATTTGTAAATTTGAGCTATCCTGTCTCTGACAACAGGCAACTTAGTTTGAGGTGTCTTGGTCACATGTCACAGAAGCTATTGAAATTCTAGTAGTTTTATTTTGAAGAAAAATTTAATAAAATTTTATAAGAGGAAAATTTGAGAATAATCAGTTGTAAATATGAGAAATAATGTCTCTGACAACATTAAAGTTGGTTTGAGGTATCTTAGTCACATGTCACAGAAGCTATTGAAATATTAGCGGGGTTTTTTTTCAAGAAAAATTCATTAAAAATTTACAAAAAAAAACATTTGAAAAATAATTAGTTGTAAATATGAGCTATAATGCTTGTGACAACATTAAACTTGGTTTGAGGCATCTTCGTCATATGTCACAAAAGCTATTGAAATTTTAGCTGTTTTATTTTGAAGAAAAATTCATTTAAAATCTACAAAAATAAAATTTGAAAAATAATCAGTTGGAAATTTCAGCAATAATGTCTCCAAAGAGATTAAAGTTGGTTTGACACTCCTAATTCAAATGGCATTGGAACTATTGAAATTCAAGTGTTTTTTATAGGCTCAACATTGACAGTTTTTTCCCTGAAATATGAAAAAAAAAAACCTTGTAAAAGTCTCTTTGTTCTACACTGATAACAAATATGTAAATTAAAATGCACCTACATGCTTCTGTCACTAGCTATTGAAATTTGAAAAACGAATATCCACTGAATATCCAATATAAAACCAACTTTACGTTGCTAGATGAGAGCTAATTTTATAACCATATGTAGGCTACATTAATGCTAACGTTGCCTACTTAGGCTATCAAAGCTGTTATGTAGGCTAGTAAGATTGCAAAACTGCATTAAAAGTGCATAACAACACGACTATTTCATAATTTAGGAAATGTATCTCTCTCCTCCACTGGGTTGTAAGTATGTGGGGTCAGTCATTTGGGGGTGTCTGTTTACCTGTTTTAAAATGAGCACCTTAATGAATTTGTAGCTACACAGTTATTATGTGAAAAGCTAAATACAGGAATATATTAAATAAACTTGATTCAGACAAATAACTGTGGTGGCTAGTGATTTTAATAGATAAACGATAGATAATATTCTATACGGTTTTAGTGAATATACAGTTTTGCAGGGATGAAAATAAGTGCAGCTCTTTCCAGAGGTTGACACCTATGCATTAATAATATAATGCGACGGCATCTAAAGACAGACCTGGCGGATTCACTCGTTGCTTTTATTGCAAGCCAATGTTCTCAGTACAGAGGATTACACTGACTCAAACGTACAGACTTCAAGTATTAGGCTATACTGGACTGGCGATAATACTGCAAACTGTCATCATAAACATATTGCATGTCCTAGATAGCTCTACTGTGGCTATCTAGCTACACTACTGTCAACAAAACACACATAGGCCTACTAACTTTATACACACAATAACACTTAGCTAGCCCTGGTGACGAGCCAGCTCCGCTAACAAACAGCATAACTAAACATTTAACCAACGAGTAAATAGTCAATATACATGATATAATGGCGTCACATAAATTGTAGTTGAAGACTTTTTTTATTTTTATAGATTAGACAAATTCTTGCAAGCTTTGTTCGTTTAACAATCCAAACGAGATACACATATCCGGTAGGCTAATTCTAGAGAGATATCTATGATAAGCCGAACAGTTCAAAAGCCGACGCAAACTAGACACCGTATATCCAGTTGGATAGCGCACCGAACAGTTCAAAAGCCGACCCAAACTAGACACCGTATATCCAGTTGGATAGCGCGCCGAACAGTTCAAAAGCCGACCCAAACTAGACACCGTATATCCAGTTGGATAGCGCGGATCGCTCGCGCTGCCCAACTGGATATGTGGAGATGTCCACTGGGTATCTTGCGATGTCCACTGGGGTGGCGCAGGATGACTGGATAGGTAGTGTCTTGTTAACTGGATATATCTCGCTTAGACACTGGGTAGCACAGAGCAACTGGATATACGGTGTCTATTCGGTGTCTATCAATTATGACAGTGTAAAAAATGTCACATTTTTGTGTCCTATTAATGGATAAAAATCGAAAACAAAGTTTAAATTTACAACAGTTCAAGAAAGTCTGGCCCATGAGTTTATGTTATGTATTACATGGCTATATGAAGTACCACATACAAGTAAAACTTTCCCATAAAGTAAACACAAAGACACTTTGGTCAACAAATGAAAATCACTTTAAAAAATCTCTCTAGTATCATATTTTTACATACACTACTCACAAAAAGTTAGGGATATTCGGCTTTCGGGTGAAATTTCAGGATGAACCTAAAATGCACTATAACCTTTATTCATTCACAATTAACACTCCTGATCAACTGAGGCACAATGAAGTGCCTGTACACATTCTTCATGTGACTGAGATGAACACAGACTGCTTGATCGATCAGGCGCCAGTTTGGGCAAGAACATCCCCCCCCCCCCCCCCCCCCCCCGCTCTTTTGAGAAGGAGAGGGGAGATAACAATTTAACACACACACACACCCTGAGGTGATTGCAAATAGCTGGTCCATCTATGTTTCATTGTTGGTTCCATGGGAATGAGCCAATCTATTGTATGGGTGCCCTAAAGCCATCTACCAATTGGGATCAAAGGGATTTTGACCATAAAAACCTATGTAACTTTACCAACATCGCTCTGATGGGAAAGGTGCAGCCTTACCCCCTACCAGACGCACCCGGACGGCTCTGATGGTAAAGACACTGTCTTACGCCTACCAGACGCACCACTGAAACCCTGACGGACTTCTGCATTTCCCAACCCGTATCTCGCCTTTCTTACCGTTAAGTATTGAAACGCATTTTATTTAGCACTGACATCAATTGATAGGCTAGCATAAAACCAAAAAACTAAAAAGCATAATTAATTCTGAATAAAAGTGACCAAACCTCACTACAGTTGTTATTACACAATCTGCGATTTGTGTTATGACACAACTGACATAACAACCTGCATCGAAGGCTCAATATGACAGGGGTGTCATAACACCGATTCCCCATGACATGTTAAAATTACTATGTCCATTATTTGTTGAAAGCAATGTCACTATGTGCCAGTTGCCAAATAGTGATACCTCGTTTTTGTCATGAGTTTATATTCTTTTCGTTGGGATGAGTTCATCGTCATAGATAGATACCAATGTTAATTTGCTGTGAAACCTACCTTAACCTCTGGAAGAATCACACCTTCTGAAATTCATCCCTGCAACAATTCCTTTGAAATACAGGTGGATATATTCCCATCAAGACAGTTTCATGTCACTGTGCAAATCTTGTTATTTTTTATTTTTATTTAAAAAAAACGGCTGATTTCACCCGTTATTCCATAACTGAACAAAACGATTTTAAGGAGAACTAAGCGTCTAATTAGAAACTAAAACAAATTTGCAGCACGTTACACAATTAATTCACAATTAATTTTAATGCCATTCTCTGCACGTGCGCTGCATGTTCTCTGTTTCCCCTGCTGTAAGTCGCACGTTTTACGGTCTTCCTGGGAAAGTGGATTGTTTTAAAGGATTGGTCACATTTCCATAAACAGGACATTATTAAACAAAGGGAAATATGCGTGAACATATGGGTTGCGAACCTGACAGCTTTATTGTAGGCTATTTAGTGTCATCATTAAGGCAAAGGTATGTATGTTATTAATCAATATTAGCCTACTATGCAGGTAGCCTAATGAACTTTGGATGAAGCTTGAACTTCGAGAACTCCATGGAACAGCCTCTTGGAATTGATGTTTGACACTTTCATTGCATAATCAAACGAAATTCGCTGAACAAGCAGGCTAATTTGGCGTTTTCTAAGGTGAGACTGAAGCCATTGATATCTTATTCTCAGCTGTTGCAGCCTTTTAACGAAATTTAACCGCATATATTTTGTAAAATAACAGCCCTGTTTGGAATTACCGGGAACACATAGGCTAATGGTTAGTCCGAATAATATTGATCATACTCCATTTAGCCTATTCCTTGATCACACTAAACACGCACGAGCATGTCTGTTTCACCATCAAGCAATCCGCCAAGGTGGAAAAGCAGGCGTTTAAAGGGAATGGGATATGACATTTTGATTGGTTTATTGCATGTCATGCCCAAGACACACCTATAATTAATGAAGCGACTAGGTTCAGCCCAGTTGCACCTTGCGCCGTGCTTAGCGCCAAAAAAACACGCCGTTAAAATAGCAAAAGTGGACTTGGACACGCCCAAAATGGACTTACGCCATGCGCTTAGACTAAGCGCCAAGATCGCCAAGATAGGGCCCAAGAACTGCATGACAGTGTCATGACATTATTTAGACCATGTCAAATAAAGTGAGAGCATTTTAACTTGTCATTAATATGTCATTAGGAGATATGATAGTGAAACTCAAGATTATGTTTTCTGCTGGTATGAACATAACAACTGCATGACAGTGTCATGACATTATTTAGACAATGTCAAATAAAGTGAGAGCATTTTAACTTGTCATGAGTATGTCATTAGGAGCCATGCTAGTGACACTCAAGGTTAGGTTTTCTGCTGGTATGAACATAAGAACTGCATGACAGTGTCATGACATTATTTAGACCATGTCAAATAAAGTGATAGCATTTTAACTTGTCATTAGGAGATAAGATAGTGTCAGGTTTCTGCATTCTGTCTGTACATTTATGTTTCTTATTGTGAGCTTGTTTGTTTATTCTGATTAGATTCTTTATCATTTCTTATCTTGCATTTATTTTCATTTATGGTTTCAGTGTTCCGTGTTTGTATTACCGTCATTCCCCTGTCTTCGTTACACTATTTGGGAGCCTTTGGTGATTTTGGGTTTCGCTGTATTTCCACTCTCGTTTACTTCCTTCTTTACTAATTGTTAATACTTGTTAATACTACTAATTACTACTAACTGCTTAGAATTAGGTTTCTTACGAATATACTAACGACTAACTTGTAAATAATACTAATCAACTAATTTACTAACGTCAGGGAATTAGAGTTTCTACTAACCTACTAATTTACTAATGCAATCTTAGTTTCCATCTGCAGCTGTTTTTCGTTTCTTCTGTTCTATCTCTGAATATCTTTCTGTGATTCTCTACTCGCTACAGCTGTACCTCATTTCTGCATTCCTCTGTCTCATTGTGTGCACGGGTTTCTCTCAATCCAGGTCATGTCTTTTCTGTATGTTAACAGTTCAGTCCAGTCCGTGTCTTTCGTCTTCCCTCGTTATTGTATTATCAGCTTCCCTTATTGTTTCATTGTGCTCACCTGTGAGCAATCTCCCCTCCCCGCCTCTGCACACCTGTTTCCCATTTTGTCTGTCTTCCTCAGTGTATATAACCCTGTGATTTAAGTCGTTTCTTCACGAGTTCGTCACCCTTGGTTTTTACTTCAGTGGTCTTACACATTTTCTGAGTATCTTCCCGAGTTGTCTGTTTGTTTTCTGAGTATCTGTTTCTTAGTGTTTGTTATCCCAAGTCCATCTCCTGTCTATTTTATTTTTGTATTCTGTCTTTGTTTTGTTTTCTTTTTGTTTCCCTTTACACCTGCCTGGTTCTGGACTTCTGCCTGTGTTCTCACAACCCTGATTTTTGGCTCTGATTTTGTACTTCTGCTGTGCCTTCCCGGTTCCGACCCCAGCCTGTTCTGTGACTACTCTTTGGACTCTTTTCGGTACACTTTTGTACCGTTGCCCTGTCTTCCCAGTTTACGACCCTGCCTGTTTTGTACCATGGATTGCTGCCTTGCCCCTATATTAAACTTTGGTTTTCCTACTTCCCGCCTGCTATAGGGTCCTGTTTCCCACCTACCCTAACAGATAGTGCATACCATGTCATTACATTATTTCTGAAACAGAACATTTTCAATTGCTGTAGACAATATGCTTCCAGGACATTCAATGCTATGGAATTGGAGGCGATATCTGTGATAGATGACGATATCTTATTGGTCAAGAACCACCCGTGTGTTGCAGTACTGGATATGTAGTCCGTTAAAGTGGACTACAAGTCAAACTACATTCATTAATGCATTACTTTAAAAAAATAAAAATTGGAACATGTGATATATGGAATATATCCTTGTACCACACAGGCTAATCCAGGAACGTTTCGGCCCATTCTATAAATCAGATTTCAAGAAATAGTTGATAGTCTCTGAAGCCCATTCTATCTTCCATAGGGAATTTACTTCCGAAACCAGATATACCCATGACTGATGTACTGGATTTTGAAAGGAACATCTCTATCTGTAAAACCCATGGTAGGATTGTAAATTATTTCATATTTAGTAGCAGATATTCATTGTACAATATGTGGTACAATGAGACAATAATTTCACGTTTATTTTGCATTTGAGTGAGCAGGGTTTTCACAGCATTTTTGGCATACGATCAGGCTATTGTTGGGTTATCTTGTTGCTATGATGGATTTCTAATTTTATATGATGAATAAATATATTTATGAACTCACACTAAGTTGTCCACTATGTCACACATGGGTAGGTATAGACTGGGTGGGGGGGTGCTTGTTAAATGCTTGCTACGGGAAAATAGTGACACTTAGAAACTCTCTAATCCGCAGAGTTCATCACAAATCATCTACCAATAAAGTTAAAACACAGAGTTTGTGATTTCCACTAATAGTTTGGCTGGCTGCAGGAGCAACAAATGTCTCAGTTGAGCAAAATGGCGCCATTATCACTTTGCATCTACGCAAAGGAGTTAACCAGAGTTCAGTGCACCTACTCAACACTCACCTATGAGCTTTTTTTAAATCATGCCTTTCTCTTTTCTTTGCAGCCTAGAAACATTTTTGACCCAGGAAAAATGTAAAATGTGATTGCCTGCTTCTATTGATTACCATATTGTGAGCTTTTGGCACCTAGATTTTACTGGTTGACTTTCACAGCACTGGAAATACATGGCAGAGCTCATCGGTAGTACTATTTCTGGGCCGCGGCAGCCATCTTGCGGTGGTGCCACTTGCGGAAGAACCACGTTTCCTTTCTAGTTCTTATATAGTTCTGTGAATCCGATGCAGTCTGGCGCAGATATAGTCTCAGCCTCAGCCGCTTTGACGCACTTCGTACGCAGCGTCTGATGCATAGGCTTGCATAAGCTGGACAGGACTGTGGGAAAACTCACAGTTAGCACTCATTGACTAGTTGCACTGTCAATCACAGGAGTGTGTGCGTATTTCCGGTATGACGTGGTGCATTGGGTTTTATCAGTCCACCGGGAAACAAGTTGTGCTAAGTTCTTCTAACTAATCGGTAGCTAGTGAATGCTGCGAATCCATCAAGATGAGTGTTTCGGACCAATTAACGCTGGATTGTAGAAAGTTTTGGAAGTTCACGACATTCCATCTCTGAAAGATATTCAAGAGTTTGTTTTGAGGCAGATAATTAATAAACGAGATATATTCGCATGTTTGCCGACGGGAAAAAGCCTTATATTTCCAGCATGGCCGACCCTCTGCAAACACATACCAGGCTTCCCAACTCAACCTATTTTGTTAGTCGTCTGTCCCCTTACATTGATAATGGAAGATCAGGTTAAGTACCTGACAGGCAATGGGTTGTCTGTGGCATGTGTTGGGAAGTGTGAGGCCACCGATGTTGAAATCGCAGCAGGGCGATTCAACATAGTGTTTGGATCACCCAAATTACTTGTGAGCACCAAGAAATGGAGAGACGTGCTACAAACAAAACGCCTCATCGGAATGGCAGTTGATGAAGTGCACACCATAGTGCAATGGTAAGATATCATTTTCTTATTTCAACTACAGTGGAGACTCGAATATGTTACAATGTTTTAGTCAGCTAGCCAGCTAACGTTACTCATTAGCTTAGGCAAACGGATAAAACATGGCAAACGGATAAAACGACCGGTTCTGTGCTCTGCATGTAGGCTAGCTAGTGTGAACATTTGGTTTTAATATTAGTTTACAAAGATGGAAAAAGTCTAAGAAGGTCCGGTCAGGTCAGGTTCTGTGTCTTTCCAGGAACGCTGTCTTTAGCTAGCTATTGCTCTGTGTTCTCAGGTTTAGTTTGAGTGTTTACGTCGCCTTTTTCAAGGTTTAGCTTTGATTGTTTGCTCACCATGGCAACAACCCAGTAATAACTAATGTTATTGATCTAGGTACTAACTTTTATGCTACATTCTCCGGTCTTTCAAGTCAATGCCAACAGAACATAACAGTGAATACAGCGTATTGAATTGGGAAATATTTACATCGCTACAATACTTTAAAATGTATACTGTTGATTCTAAATGTGATTACCCAGTCCATATTAGGCCTAGCCTATATGTAATCAATCATTTACTACCCAGATGAAAATAAAGCTTGATGAAAGCTTGCAAATAACAATTAAAACAGTCATGGTTGGGTAGGTGAATATATTTATTTTAATAATAGGTGAAAATGTCTTCATGTGTGTAGTAATCATGTACAAGATATCATAAACAAAAAATGTTTTTTTTTGTGTGTGTGTGTGTGTGTGTTTCAGGGGAGAGCACCATGGCAGTGATTCCCCATTTAGGAAATGGTGTGGTTTGGTTGGGAAGCTCAGATCTATCCTGCCCGTGTCAGTACCTGTCCTAGCAGTCACTGCTACAGCATCTCTGTCTACACGCAAGAAATTGATCAAGCATTTAGGACTTGTGCACTGCTTGGAGATTGTCCGAAGTCCAGAGCGAAACAACATAAGACTTGCTGTAAAAAAAGTATCTTCTGATGCTGTACAGACATTTTCTTGGCTACACAGAGAACTGGCTGAGAAAGGGCCAAATACTGGACGCGCCATAATTTACTGTAAGAGCATATCTTTACTTTGATGTGTTCAAAGGCTCCCTTGGAGAGAAATCAGTACACCAAGTTGGTGCAAGTGACAAATCAACCAACAGAATTGTTGACATGTTTCATTCCATGACACCAGACAATGTCAAAAATAACCATACATTCCCTTAATGACTCTAAATCTATTCTTAGGGTGGTATAGCAACTTCTGCATTGGGCATGGGGGTTGATTTCAAAGGTGTACAACATGTTGTGAATTATGGGCCACCAAGAGACATCGAGTCATGGGAGGGCAGGGAGGATGGCTCTATGTCCCATTCCCTAATTTTGTATCATGGGAAACAAATGATGGGAATTCCTGACAGAATGCGACAGTATGTCACCAATGACAGCCCTTGCAGGAGGACACATTTGTTGTATCTGTTTGATGAGGAGTTGATGCAGCCACTTCCTTTAAAACATGATTGTTGTGACAACTGTGCAAAGTCATGTTAGGGAGGTCAAACCCGTTTTCGTGATTTTTCAGAAAACATATTTTGGCAGCTTATTTTTCATGTATATTGTCCTAAATGCTACAATATAATCAAATAACAATATATAAATCGCTAGCTTGTCAGAAAAAGGACGTTTGTACGCTTTAAAATAATTTTTTTAATTAGCCCGTTTCACTTCCATGTAATCACTCCCGTTGGACGGAAACACATCATCATCTGTGCTGCTTTTAGGATACCGTTATCCTTATTTTTTCAACAACAAGAACCGATATTTTGTGGTATTCGTACAGGAAAACTAATATACTCTACACATTTACTCACATATATTGTTATGGCATGTTGTATTTAATTAAATATGTACTCCGAAAACGCCATACGTGCCAAACGTCTCAGTTTCAAACTTGGCGGGTCCCGCGGCTTCAGAATTCCACTGCGTCTGGGTCTGACCCATTTTGACAATGCGCGGCAATTTCATAATTTGTTTATTAAACCCTATTGGCTTTGTTCAGATAATGCATTCTACCATTCACAACTTGAGGACAGTCAATCCAATCGTGGGTTAGCATAGAGATAATTTAGCGAATAGTGATTGCATAATAAAGTTATAAATACAGTATTTGCGCCACAAAATGTTAGTTTTTATTTCTATTGACAGCATGACCGATTGCTCATTACCACGCGTTTGGATCATCGGGAGCTCGCTTATCGCCAGGCTGCAGGCGCATTTAGGAGCATTTGGACTGGACCAGAACCTGGGGCTAGATTGTTAGATCACCTGGGCTGGCAGAGGGGGCAGAAGGTGGGAACACTTAATGCCTCTTCTCCGCTCGAAACGGGCTGACATCCGCGACAACCAGATGTGATGGTGATTCCTGTGTTTTCCTGTCTGTTTATTATAGTTTATACTAGTATTTGGAATGGAAGTGTGGTGTTGCTGATTTGCCCACAGCTTACTGTGAACTACAGTCGACGTTCATTGCTAGGGATAGCTGCTACAAGGCAAAGCACATCCTTCGCATAAGCGAAGGATGTGCTTTGCCTTGTCTGTTCTGTAGATCTTGATGATGTCTCTGTACGCACTTACTGTACGTCGCTTTGGATAAAAGCGTCTGCTAAATAAATGTAATGTAATGTAATGGTACAGCGTTAAGTATAGGCACAAATGCTCATAAACAGAATCAAATTAGCATAATAATTTCTGGCTTCTAAAGTAAAAAAATAACATTGTTGAAGTGTAAGTACACTTCTGAAACAAATGAATAGCTTAATCTACTCTCGTTTACTAGATTTCCTTGTTAAATGACATGTTGAAATGAGCCCAGACATCAATTTTGTTTTTTGTTTTGTGTGTGGAATGCCCATTGTGATTACATTGCGGGCAGAACGTTCAACCTCCCTAGTCATGTCAATGCAAGGACATGTGTGATGGTAATACAAGTGACCTAGAGATACATGCTGCAGAGCCTATTGCACCTAGAGTGAGAACAGTCACCGAGTCTCAGAAAGCAGCCCTCCATCAGAAGTTGGAAGATAGTCTTGAGGGTGATGTGGAACAGGGGCTTTGTGGGAAAGTTTCAGTGTACCACACAATGAAAAACACAATGTTGATGGAGGTACTACAGTCATCTCACATGCTTTTTATTGTAGATGACATCATTAGTCAAGTTAAAGTAGCCAGGCAAAAACTATCCTTGCAGCTGTTGGTGACATTTTTGGAGAATACTGTTTGTGATTCAGACAGTAACTTTGATGACAGCACAGATCTCTCATTTGGTGCAATGACTTAATGGGATAATTAATAAGTGTTGCTTAATTCATGGTTTCTACTGGGCCACGGTCAACCAGTGGACCTTGATTCTTAAGCAACTGGGTCCCCAAGGCAGGCCATTGAAGACCAAATCTTTATTTACAAAGCTAGAGTTGTCACGACTTTATTTATTAAAGAGAAAGTATTTCAGGGAAAGTGTATCTTCTGGGCCTTGACTAATTTCTGTGAGACTCATTTTACAATTACAATACTTAAATGTACCATTTTATATTTTGTATTGAAAGAAGCAAAATAAAAGAACACTTATCAACAATGGTTCTTTATTTTCTCTAAACATCTCTGTTATTGAACACACACATTCATTTCCACACATTTCCAGTTTAATCATGTAGTAAATTGTGCATGCCATAGCAGCTCAGTCTCCAACCCTATCACAGATTCCAACCACTAAAGGTGCTTGTAAGTGGCATGAAATTTCCACCCACATAGGTGTCACTTAATTTACAGTCTGTGTCCTAGTGCTTCGCTGATATTGCTTTGCTGACAACCTGAGCACGATGATGTTTTTTCTTCTGTTCCCATATCCACAGTTTTTTTTTTTTTGAGTTCAGTTTGTGGAGGGGGTTGGCGTTAAAATATGTACATACGCTCTGCCAGGTGTGACTCTGTACACTTGCTTGTCTCTCAACACATCAACAATGACCTTGATGTCCTCCTCCTTTGATGCCATTGCATGTTTCCCTGATTCTGGACTTAACTGCACATCAGCATCAAAGCTGTTCATCAAGTCTTTCTGCCTGCCAAGTGTTCTGCTGATCTGTTGAGCCCTCTGGAAATTTACATTGGCCCCCTAATGTGAAATGGCATCCTTTGTGTAGCGGACATAATGTTCACAATTGAGGTCCATTGCCACATTGTTACCAGCACCACCACAAACATTAACGGTTCTGTTCCACATAAGTCTGTGGGAAACCCGGGGGTTTTGCAATGCTTGGATGTCAAATTGTAACTTCAGTGCTTCCAGGCTGCAATTGTGTGTCTGTGCCTCTTTGAAATGCATCATTTTGAATTTCCAAAGGCAACAGGTCCTTTTCCCGTCACCCTCTTTCACAGAGTCTTGGAACTCTCGCTCCAGTAGTGCCATTTTCAAAAAGGCACTATACCAATTAGACACAATCTTCCTCATACTGATCTGTCTGTTGCACTGTTGACTCATCTTTGTGGTCACTGATGGAAATTGTCATGTTGTTTTCTGAAATGTTCTGACAATTCTTTGAGGCGTTTGAAAGGTGCATGACTGCAGTGTGGCATATGGCACACTATTGGTACTGGAACAGATGGATGTTGTACAGATGGGCAATCCTCTTGCAAAGTGGAATGTAAGTCCTGGGATTCATTGAGGATATATGTGTCAATCATGTGGAAAAGGTTTTGATTGAGCCAATCTTGCTTTTCATCATCAGAAAGGAAGGCAGGTGGCAGGGTTGCAGGAATGTCCTCAACTGTGTTAATTGAGAAGTGATGTAGAGCCATAGTGATGATGGATGCATCCCACACATCTTGTAAGAAAGTGTTGCAAGGCCTGTACTTGTCTCCTAGAGCAGATTTTGATACATTGGTCCTATGAGATGGAACAAGGTACCAGCATCACTTTGTGAATATTCATTGTAGAATATTTTGAAGATGACGTCATTGAAGATCATGAGTGCTGCATCTTTCCTCCGTATCAAGAGCTGTTTTAACCGTCCCGCGTAAGGTAGTGTCGTTTTTAAGCGTACTGGCCGCAGTTTGCGTGATTTTAATTAGACCTCGTTGACCGCTGATCACATTAATTGCATTGGTAGTTTGTGTTTGTTCCGCGATTGGCTGTTAGATTGTTAGATTGAACGCTTGCTTTGCTAGTTTGTGTTTGTTCCGCGATTGGCTGTTTGTTAGATTGTTAGATTGACTAGGCTGTTAGTTTCGCGTTATTGTGCTTTTTAACTGGTAGTACTTATTGATCCGTGCTTGCGAAGTGTCTCACACAGCTGTTAACCACTTGCAATCAGCTGTGTGCATTTCAAAAGACATCTGGAAGAGCGACACTAGTGTCGACACTAGTGTCGCTCCGTCCCAGTTTATGTGTGTTCTCCCTATCCCTGTCTGCTCTCTTCCTTTTAGAACCCGCTTCCAACGACGGGGCCCTCCACGGCGACGCAACCCGTCCAACCTCCGCTACCCCTCGCTGACTCCCTGCGACGGGAACTTCACCGTCGCGGGGGGGCTCTGGAACTGCCAGTCTGCCACACGGAAAGCAGACTTCATCTCCGGCTATGCCTCCTTCCTGTACCTCCAGTTTCTCGTCCTCACCGAAACCTGGATCACACCGGACAACACGGCAACTCCCGCTGCCCTCTCCTCCTCCTTCTCCTTCTCTCACACCCCCCGGCCGTCTGGTCGCGGAGGTGGTACTGGTTTGCTAATCTCCCCCTCATGGTCATTCTCTGTTCTCCCCCTCTCTGATATATCTATTACTAGTTTTGAATACCACTCTGTGTTAATCAACCACCCTATTAACCTGTACATTATTGTTGTTTATCGCCCTCCAGGTCCCCTGGGGTGCTTCCTCGATGAGCTTGTTTCTACTCATATTTCATATTATTAGTTATATATATATTTCATATTATAAGTATTGTTCCTACTCATACTTCATATTATTATTAGTTGGGCTACTGTAGGCAGCTCAAGTATTGTTCCTACTCATATTTCATAGTATATGTATTGTTGCTACTCATACTTCATATTATTAGTTGGGCTACTGTATAGGCAGCCCAAGTATTGTTCCTACTCATACTTCATATTATTATTAGTTGGGCTACTGTAGGTAGCCCAAGTATTGTTCCTACTCATACTTTATATTATTAGTTGGGCTACTGTAGGCTCCCCAAGTATTGTTCCTACTCATACTTCATATTATTAGTTATATATATATTTCATATAATAAGTATTGTTCCTACTCATACTTCATATTATTATTAGTTGGGCTACTGTAGGCAGCCCAAGTATTGTTCCTACTCATATTTCATATTATAAGTATTGTTCCTACTCATACTTTATATTATTAGTTGGGCTACTGTATAGGCAGCCCAAGTATTGTTCCTACTCATACTTCATATTATTAGTTGGGCTGCTGTAGGCAGCCCAAGTATTGTTTCTACTCATATTTCATATTATTAGTTATATATATATTTCATATTATAAGTATTGTTCATACTCATACTTCATATTATTATTAGTTGGGCTACTGTAGGCAGCCCAAGTATTGTTCCTACTCATATTTCATATTATAAGTATTGTTGCTACTCATACTTCATATTATTAGTTGGGCTACTGTATAGGCAGCCCAATTATTGTTCCTACTCATACTTCATATTATTATTAGTTGGGCTACTGTAGGTAGCCCAAGTATTGTTCCTACTCATACTTTATATTATTAGTTGGGCTACTGTAGGCTCCCCAAGTATTGTTCCTACTCATACTTCATATTATTAGTTGGGCTGCTGTAGGCAGCCCAAGTATTGTTTCTACTCATATTTTATATTTTTAGTTATATATATTTCATATTATAAGTATTGTTCCTACTCATACTTCATATTATTATTAGTTGGGCTACTGTAGGCAGCCCAAGTATTGTTCCTACTCATATTTCATATTATAAGTATTGTTCCTACTCATACTTCATATTATTAGTTGGGTTGCTGTAGGCAGCCCAAGTATTGTTCCTACTCATACTTCATATTATTAGTTGGGCTACTGTATAGGCAGCCCAAGTATTGTTCCTACTCATACTTCATATTATTATTAGCTGGGCTACTGTAGGCAGCCCAAGTATTGTGCCTACTCATACTTCATATTATTAGCTGGGCTACTGTAGGCTCCCCAAGTATTGTTCCTACTCATAGTTCATATTATTAGTTGGGCTGCTGCAGGCAGCCTAAGTATTGTTTCTACTCATATTTCATATTATTAGTTATATATATATTTCATATTATAAGTATTGTTCCTACTCATACTTCATATTATTATTAGTTGGGCTACTGTAGGCAGCCCAAGTATTGTTCCTACTCATATTTCATATTATAAGTATTGTTCTTACTCATACTTCATATTATTAGTTGGGCTACTGTATAGGCAGCCCAAGTATTACTTCATATTATTATTAGTTGGGCTACTGTAGGTAGCCCAAGTATTGTTCCTACTCATACTTTATATTATTAGTTGGGCTACTGTAGGCTCCCCAAGTATTGTTCCTACTCATACTTCATATTATTAGTTGGGCTGCTGTAGGCAGCCCAAGTATTGTTCCTACTCATACTTCATATTATTAGTTGGGCTACTGTATAGGCAGCCCAAGTATTGTTCCTATTCATACTTCATATTATTATTAGTTGGGCTACTGTAGGCAGCCCAAGTATTGTGCCTACTCATACTTTATATTATTAGTTGGGCTACTGTAGGCAGCCCAAGTATTGTTCCTACTCATACTTTATATTATTAGTTGGGCTACTGTAGGCTCCCCAAGTATTGTCCCTACTCATACTTCATATTATTAGTTGGGCTACTGTATAGGCAGCCCAAGTATTGTTCCTACTCATACTTCATATTATTATTAGTTGGGCTACTGTAGGCAGCCCAAGTATTGTTCCTACTCATACTTTATATTATTAGCTGGGCTACTGTATAGGCAGCCCAAGTATTGTTCCTACTCATACTTTATATTATTAGTTGGGCTGCTGTAGGCAGCCCAAGTATTGTTCCTACTCATACTTTATATTATTAGTTGGGCTACTGTATAGGCAGCCCAAGTATTGTTCCTACTCATACTTTATATTATTAGTTCCTACTCATACTTCATATTATTAGTTGGGCTGCTGTAGGCAGCCCAATATTGTTTCTACTCATATTTCATATTATTAGTTATATATATATTTCATATTATAAGTATTGTTCCTACTCATACTTCATATTATTATTAGTTGGGCTGCTGTAGGCTGCCCAAGTATTGTACCTACTCATACTTCATTTTATTATTAGTTGGGCTGCTGTAGGCAGCCCAAGTATTGTTCCTACTCATACTTCATATTATTAGTTGGGCTGCTGTAGGCAGCCCAAGTATTGTTTCTACTCATATTTCATATTATTCGTTATATATATATTTCATATATATACAATATATCTATACAATATATCACAATTTATATACATATATCTATACAATATATCACAATTTTTTTTGGTAATCTCATTCATTACATGGTAATCTCATTGTGTCACATTTCCAGTCTCTTACATATACTGAGGAAGCATTTCCCAGACCTACCCAGGGATGGGCGGACCTTAATGTCTACTCCTTCCACAACTCCCATACATGAGGTTGCTGGCGGGCATTTTCATTATTTTGGTGTTGCAAATGGAATATATGATCAATTTGCATGTAATCCTGGTCTTGGCTCCAATTCTTGTCTCAAAATTCAGGGATTGCCTTTGTTCAAGTCCAGTAATTAACAGTTTTGGCCGATTTTAGGCCTAGTTGAAGAGGACAGTGAAAGAAATCCCTTTCTGATTGGTCTGTTTGTTGGAAAGTCTAAACCAACAGATTGCAATGCGCTCTGCTGTATTAGCCTATTTCGCTCCAGGTTAGGCTGTGTTTAGCTATCCTACTGAAAATGCCATAGACTAACAAATTAATTAGATACTTTATATGGAAACAATGTCGCCACAATGGAATATTACTCTGAGCAGCCCACTCTTTGAGTTCAGTACGTAAATCTGGCCTACTCTCAGAGTAACTGTCATCCATCTCACTGTCAAGCCTGAAACTGTGACCCAATGGATGTGATGCAGCAGCGTATTGAGCGTAAAGCTGAACCGATCCGTCAGAGTCAGACTCGTCACTACAGCTGTGGTCATCGTGAATCAATTCGGATATCGCCATATCTTCAGGTGGGTCACAATTTTTTTTGGTAATCTCATTCATTACAGCATCAGTTTTTCTCTTTACTAAACGCCGAATAGATCTTTCAGACAATATTTTGGTGCCGATAGACTCGGTCATTGTTTTACTAACGTTAATGTAAGCTGTTTGTAGCTCAAAGTGTAACGTTAATGTATTACCTGGCTTGTTTAGTTAACGTTAACTGAATACTAAACGACGGTTTTCATACTAGTTAAAATGACATGTAGACAGTTAGCTAGCAGTAACGTTAAGTTAGCAGCTAGCTAACGTATTCTATCTGACCTGTCGGGTAAGTGAGGACTAGGTAAAATGTGTATTTTCTGAATCCAGCGGTTCCAACAGTCAATGCCCTTGTTAAAACGTTCAGCACTCTGAATACTGAACACAAGCGATATTGCGTGCTAGAACCCCTCACTTAACCTACATTCAAAATAAGTTTTACGTGATTTAATTTAATAATTATTATAAAAAATTACAATCATCAATTAAATCGCCAAATTCGTTAATATGTAAGTCGAACAGTAACCTGGTGGATCAACCAACAAGCCAAAACAAAGTCTAAATCAGGTCTTGAGATTAAGTAATTTTATTTAGGGAAAACAGTCAATTGGAATAATGAATTGAAATCATACATTCACTAAGGAATGTAGGCTGACTACTTATAATTCACAAAAGTGAAGGCATTAAACCAGACATTAATTAGGAAATACCAGTACAGAGAGAGATAAGCCAAAAATTGCCAAATTATTTACCCTCCAGCTGAACAGGAACAAAAGGAAATGCACAAGGAACCAAAAAGAATGACTTCTTCACCAACAAACTCCAAACTGACTAAATTCTTTTTCTGTGGTGCAACTATAAAAATACCTCCACAGGAAGACCACCCCTGTCCTGATTGGGTTAAGGTATGGGGGAGGGGGGGAGAGGGGTCATTTATGACAAAGACTGGCTTATCTTTGATGTTGGGGAGTTGAGAGAGAGAGAGAGACAGAGAGCGACAGAGATAGAGAGAAGAGGGGAAATATTAGATATCCTACATCCCTCTCTTGTAAGAATAGGTGCATGCACCCGCTAAAAACCTATTCTTACATCACCAAATAGGAATCACATTACACATTTGAACATTGAAGATGCAGTTACCTGCTAACAACAAAAACAACTGTCCAAATGATTCACCAACCATTTTTAAAACATTTAGTCCATGCCCAGTTTAATAGTCCCTTTGTGATCTGCTGGCCAGCAGATATATGGACACCTGACGTATGTCCCACGATGATCCAGTGTGGTGCGGAGAGATATCTCTATTAGACACTCTTTTTGTGTTGCTGCGGTTATGACACCCTGGTTCAGTCTCTTCCTTCTCCAGTGTCTGGGTATCTAGACTGGCAAGGGACAAGAGATGCAGTACATGCAGTGCTTTTTCCATTATTGTTGCAATTGCGTGAGTGAAATGCAACCTACTCCACAGTGTCTCTACCAGTTCTGCACGGCGTGCGGGGGCTCTGTCTCCTGTGACAGGAAGCTGGACGATCCACAGGCGGAAAAGTGCGGTCAAGACCTCTCTACTGACGGGCGGGGAAGCACCTCTTTCCCTGTCGGAATCCGTTTTGGCTCCTTGAGCTCGGGTCCAGTTGGGTGGACTGCTGATGGCAGTCGCTTAGGCTAGCTTCCCACGGCAGGGTATGGGTCCGGTTGCACTTGTGCCTCTGGGGGTCCTTCGGGGAGTGGCAGGAGAAGACTGTCGGACTTCAGGGTTTAGGCCTTATCACTCACAGCAACATGTGAAGAGGGGAACACTGCATGTTATAAGCACTTAGTCCATTCAGGGGAACCTTACGGACAGGATTTACCAGTCCAAATAATCACCTGAATAGGGCAGACTTGTCCACAAGTGTCCAGGAACAGCATTGGAGGGGGCACCTACACTTTAGAAAAGGGACTTAAAAACATGGGCATTGTCTTATGTTAAAAGGTGGTGGTAGGGATGTGGGGGGGTGGTGGGGGGGGGGGGGGGGGGGGGGGGGGCAGGGGCAGGCAGAGTGCCAGTTTTACCTCCTAGAACCCCAGTGTGGTTACTGGCAGTCCTTTGGCTGCGGAGGGCCACAGCGTTCAGCAAACCGGGATGACAGGAGGCATCCTGTCGTCTTGCTTCTTCCGCACGTGGATGCCCCTTAATCTCATCTCTGTCCAGGGGTCTATGCCAGTTTTGGCTTTGGTTCCCTCTCTGGGCAGCTGGGCTGATCGTCGCTCGTAGGCATCCAGTCCATCACTGCTCTCCGAACACTTCTGATGTCGGAAAGGGGCTCTTGCACTCTCCCTGGATGACGTGTGTGTGTAAAGTTTGCAGGTGTGGCTCGGGGGTGGAGAGACAAGGGTGGGGGAAACTGTTGTGCTAAATTGGCTGCTTTCATCTTGCTTTGGATTGCAAGACAACACTCTGGCGGAGACTTTGAGGGCCAGAGGAGTCGTAAAACAGCCGGGGGTTGGCTTCCTGCTCCGTTTCTCCCGGGGTCTCTTTACAGCTCTGATAGGGGAGCGAGACTTTCGCAGAAGTCCCCCTATCTCCTCCATCACAGGAACTGTGGAAGTGGGAGAGTCCACAGAGCACACCCCTTCTGTCTGTGCAGCAGACAGAGGTTCCCCGGATTCAGCAGGAGGGGAAGCAGCAGGAGGGGAAGAAAAGTCCACAAGGGGTGGGGTGGGGTCCTCGGCCTGGGTGGACTTTTCTGTGGGGGCTGACTCCACCTGTTGGGGTGCATAGACCTCTCCACCTGGCAGGGCTGATGGGCCTGTAGAAGCCGGTTCCGCGTCCTGCGGTTCAACGGTCTCCTCATCAGGCTGGGCTGCTGCGTCTACAGTAGCAGGTTCTTCCCCCAGGGGTTCGACGGTCTCCTCACCAGGCTGGGCTGCTGTGTCTGCAGTAGCAGGTTCTGCCTCCAGGGGTTCGACGGTCTCCTCACCTGGCTCAGCTGAGAGGACTGCAGCAGCGGATTCCACGTCCTGTGGGGTCACATCCTCTGTGGTGGCTGGTGTGATACAAGACACAGAGCTGTTTCCCCCAAATTCCTCCAGGGAAGGGGGGCTCACCAGGGGGGCGGCTACATTGTCTGGGGAGGTGACAAAATCCACAGAATTGTCCAAGCCTGAAGGGGGTGGGGATGAGTCAATGGAGAGTGCTGTATTGTCCTCGGTGGGGGGTGGTGCCTGGGTTATGGCTGGAATGGCGCCATGCACTGCTCCTTCCAGCGCATGCTGGACTGCCACAGAAGAAACTGGTTTGGCAGTAACTCCTGACTTAGAGTGGTGCTTTTCCCAAGCCAGTTTCCACATCTGGTTTACCTCCTCCCATGCCTGCTTTGACCGCCAGAGGTAGAGAAAATGTTGTCTTTTCTCTAGGTACGACCTTATCCCTTGGCCAATCTTGCGCTTGGTTTCATCACTATCTGGAGAAATCAGATAGTCCAAATACTCAGTCCGCAGGTTGTAAAGGGCCTCCTCCTTCAGCTGGTCCATTGCCTTGAGCTGTTCTGCAAATTTTGGGCACTGGGCTATCAAATATTGCCGTTCTGATAACATGAGATACCACTGCTGATCCAGCCTTGACTGGCCAGGGAATGCTGGTAGGTTAGCAGTGGAGGGTAAATGAGGCATCTCTCCCTTTGTCTGGTATGCCATAATAATATTTAAAAATGTTTAAAAATAAATAAATAAATAAAATCAATAAATCTAAGACCAGTCAATTAGAAAAAGATTTGAACTTGTCTCAGAGTTTACCGCAGTTTACTCAATAGCAAAATTTAGTATGCTATAAGGACAACCTATCTCGGTGGAACCTCCAATTATGTCGGGTAAGTGAGGACTAGGTAAAATGTGTATTTTCTGAATCCAGCGGTTCCAACAGTCAATGCCCTTGTTAAAACGTTCAGCACTCTGAATACTGAACACAAGCGATATTGCGTGCTAGAACCCCTCACTTAACCTACATTCAAAATAAGTTTTACGTGATTTAATTTAATAATTATTATAAAAAATTACAATCATCAATTAAATCGCCAAATTCGTTAATAGGTAAGTCGAACAGTAACCTGGTGGATCAACCAACAAGCCAAAACAAAGTCTAAATCAGGTCTTGAGATTAAGTAATTTTATTAAGGGAAAACAGTCAATTGGAATAATGAATTGAAATCATACATTCACTAAGGAATGTAGGCTGACTACTTATAATTCACAAAAGTGAAGGCATTAAACCAGACATTAATTAGGAAATACCAGTACAGAGAGAGATAAGCCAAAAATTGCCAAATTATTTACCCTCCAGCTGAACAGGAACAAAAGGAAACGCACAAGGAACCAAAAAGAATGACTTCTTCACCAACAAACTCCAAACTGACTAAATTCTTTTTCTGTGGTGCAACTATAAAAATACCTCCACAGGAAGACCATCCCTGTCCTGATTGGGTTAAGGTATGGGGGAGGGGGGGAGAGGGGTCATTTATGACAAAGACTGGCTTATCTTTGATGTTGGGGAGTTGAGAGAGAGAGAGAGACAGAGAGCGACAGAGATAGAGAGAAGAGGGGAAATATTAGATATCCTACAGACCACAGATATCCAGCTACAAACTTATCGAGCGTAAGTTAACGTTAGTTTATCTGTA